>CALNHX010009844.1:0-45796 GCA_940337035.1 Agriotes lineatus
ATATGGGACATTTGGGACATCTGGGACGTTAAGGACATATGGGACATCTAGAACGGCTGGGATGCTAAGGACGCCTGGAACATTAGGGACATATGGGACATATGGGACATCTGGGACGCCTGGGGCATTAGGGTCATATGGGACATATGGGACATCTGGGACGTCTGGGACGTTTGGAACATATGGGACATCTGGGACGTCTGGGACGTTAATGACATATGGGACATCTAGGACGTCTGGGAAGTCTGGGACGTTAGGGACATACGGGACAGCTGAAACGTCTGGGACGTTAGGAACATATGAGACATTTAGGACGTCTGGGACGTTAGGGACATATGGAACATCTATGACGCCTGGTACATTTGGGACATATGGGACATATGGGACATCTGGGACGTCTGGGACGTTAGGGACATATGGGACATCTAAAACGTCTGGGACGTTAAGGACATATGGGACATCTAGGACGTCTGGGAAGTCTGGGACGTTAAGGACATATGGGACATTTAGGACGCCTGGGACATTAGGGACATACCGCACATATGGGACATCGGGGACGTCTGGGACGTCTGGGACGTTAGGGACATATAGGACATCTAGGACGTCTGAAACGTTAGGGACATATGGGACATCTAGAACGTCTGGGACGTCTAGGACGTTAGGGACATAGGGGACAGCTGGGACGTCTAAGACGTTAAGGACATATGGGACATCTAGAACGTCTAGAACGTTAGGGAAATATGGGACATCTGGGACGTCTAGGACGTTAAGGACATATGGGACATCTGAGACGTCTGGGACGTTACGGACATATAGGGCATCTAGGACGTCTCTCACGTTAGGGACATATGGGACATCTAGAACGTCTGGGACGTTAGGGGCATACGGGACAGCTGGGACGTCTGGGACGTTAAGGACATATGGGACATTTAGGACGTCTGGGACGTTAGGGACATATGGAACATCTAGGACGCCTGGGACATTGTGAACGTATGGGACATATGGGACATCTGGGACGTCTGGGACGTTAGGGACATATGGGACATCTGGGATGTCTGGGACGTTAAGGACATTGGGCATCTAGGACATTTTGGACGTCTGGGACGTTAGGGACATACGGGACAGCTGGGACGTCTGGGACGTTAGGGACATATGAGACATTTAGGACGTCTGGGACGTTAGGTACATATGGAACATCTAGGACGCCTGGGACATTTGGGACATATGGGACATATGGGATATCTGGGACGTCTGGGACTATAAGGACATATGGGACATCTGAGACGTCTGGGACGTTACGGACATATAGGGCATCTAGGACGTCTGGCACGTTAGGGACATATGGGACATCGAGAACGTCTGGGACGTTAGGGGCCTACGGGACAGCTGGGACGTCTGGGACGTTAAGGACATATGGAACATCTAGGACGCCTGGGACATTGTGAACGTATGGGACATATGGGACATCTGGGACGTCTGGGACGTTAGGGACATATGGGACATCTGGGACGTCTGGGACGTTAAGGACATATTGGGCATCTAGGACATTTTGGACGTCTGGGACGTTAGGGACATACGGGACAGCTGGGACGTCTGGGACGTTAGGGACATATGAGACATTTAGGACGTCTGGGACGTTAGGGACATATGGAACATCTAGGACGCCTGGGACATTTGGGACATATGGGACATATGGGACATCTGGGACGTCTGGGACGTTAGGGACATATGGGACATCTAAAACGTCTGGGATGTTGACATATGGGACATCTAGGACGTCTGGGACGTCTGGGACGTTAAGGACATATGGACATTTAGGACGCCTGGGACATTAGAGACATGGGACATATAGTACATCTGGGACGCCTGGGACGTCTGGGACGTCTTGGACGTTAGGGACATATAGGACATCTAGGACGTCTGGGACGTTACTGACATATGGGACATCTAGGACCTCTAGGACGTCTGGGACGTTAGGGACATACGGGACAGCTGGGACGTTTGGGACGTTAGGGACATATAGGACATTTAGGACGTCTGGGATATTAGCGACATATGGGACATATGGGACGTCTGGGACGTCTGGGACGTCTTGGACGTTAGGGACATATAGGACATCTAGGACGTCTGGGACGTTACTGACATATGGGACATCTAGGACGTCTAGGACGTCTGGGACGTTAGGGACATACGGGACAGCTGGGACGTCTGGGACGTTAGGGACATATGGGACATTTAGGACGTCTGGGACATTAGCGACATATAGGACATATGGGACATCTGGGACGTCTGGGACGTTAAGGACATGTGGGACATTTAGGACGCCTGGGACTTTAGGGACGTATGGGACATATGGGCCACTGGGACCCCTGGAACATTAGGGGCATATAGGACATATAGGACATCTGGGACGTCTGGGACGTCTGGGACGTTAGGGACAAATAGGACTTCTAAAAAGTCTGGGACGTTAGGGACATATGGGACATCTAGGACGTCTGGGACATCTGGGACGTTAGGGACATATAGAACATCTAGGACGCCTGGGACAATAGGGACATATGGGACATATGGGACATCTGGGACGTTTGGGATGTTAGGGACATATGAGACATTTGGGACATCTGGGACGTTAAGGACATATGGGACATCTAGAACGTCTGGGATGCTAAGGACATATGGGACATTAGGGACATATGGGACATATGATACATCTGGGACGTCTGGGATGCTAAGGACATATGGGACATCTGGGACGTCTGCGACGTTAAGGACATATGGGACATCTAGGACGTCTGGGACATCTGGGACGTTAAGGAAATATGAGACATTTTGGACGCCGGCGACATTAGGGACATATTGGACATATGGGATATCAGGGACGCCTGGGACGTTAGGGACATATGGGACATATGGGACATCTGGGACGTCTGGGACGTTAAGGACATATGGGACATCTGGGACGTTTGGGACTTTAGGGACTTATGGAACATCTGGGACGTCTGGGACGTTAGGGACATATGGGACATTTAGGACGTCTGGGACATTAGCGACATATGGGACATATGGGACGTCTGGGACGTCTGGGACGTCTTGGACGTTAGGGACATATAGGACATCTAGGACGTCTGGGACGTTACTGACATATGGGACATCTAGGACGTCTAGGACGTCTGGGACGTTAGGGACATACGGGACAGCTGGACGTCTGGGACGTTAGGGACATATGGGACATTTAGGACGTCTGGGACATTAGCGACATATAGGATATATGGGACGTCTGGGACGTCTGGGTCGTCTTGGACGTTAGGGACATATAGGACATCTAGGACGTCTGGGACGTTACTGACATATGGGACATCTAGGACGTCTAGGACGTCTGGGACGTTAGGGACATACGGGACCGCTGGGACGTCTGGGACGTTAGGGACATATGGGACATTTAGGACGTCTGGGACATTAGCGACATATAGGACATATGGGACGTCTGGGACGTCTGGGACGTTAAGGACATGTGGGACATTTAGGACGCCTGGGACTTTAGGGACATATGGGACATATGGGCCACTGGGACCCCTGGAACATTAGGGGCATATAGGACATATGGGACATCTGGGACGTCTAGGACGTCTGGGACGTTAGGGACAAATAGGACTTCTAAGAAGTCTGGGACGTTAGGGACATATGGGACATCTAGGACGTCTGGGACATCTGGGACGTTAGGGACATATAGAACATCTAGGACGCCTGGGACAATAGGGACATATGGGACATATGGGACATCTGGGACGTTTGGGACATTAGCGACATATGGGACATATGGGACGTCTGGGACGTCTGGGACGTCTTGGAAGTTAGGGACATATAGGACATCTAGGACGTCTGGGACGTTACTGACATATGGGACATCTAGGACGTCTAGGACGTCTGGGACGTTAGGGACATACGGGACAGCTGGGACGTTTGGGATGTTAGGGACATATGGGACATTTGGGACATCTGGGACGTTAAGGACATATGGGACATCTAGAACGGCTGGGATGCTAAGGACGCCTGGAACATTAGGGACATATGGGACATATGGGACATCTGGGACGCCTGGGGCATTAGGGTCATATGGGACATATGGGACATCTGGGACGTCTGGGACGTTTGGAACATATGGGACATCTGGGACGTCTGGGACGTTAATGACATATGGGACATCTAGGACGTCTGGGACGTCTGGGACGTTAGGGACATACGGGACAGCTGAAACGTCTGGGACGTTAGGAACATATGAGACATTTAGGACGTCTGGGACGTTAGGGACATATGGAACATCTAGGACGCCTGGTACATTTGGGACATATGGGACATATGGGACATCTGGGACGTCTGGGACGTTAGGCACATATGGGACATCTAAAACGTCTGGGACGTTAAGGACATATGGGACATCTAGGACGTCTGGGAAGTCTGGGACGTTAAGGACATATGGGACATTTAGGACGCCTGGGACATTAGGGACATATGGGACATATGGGACGTCTGGGACGTCTGGGACGTTAGGGACAAATATGACTTCTAAAAAGTCTGGGACGTTAGGGACATATGGGACATCTAGGACGTCTGGGACATCTGGGACGTTAGGGACATATAGAACATCTAGGACGCCTGGGACAATAGGGACATATGGGACATATGGGACATCTGGGACGTTTGGGATGTTAGGGACATATGAGACATTTGGGACATCTGGGACGTTAAGGACATATGGGACATCTAGAACGTCTGGGATGCTAAGGACATATGGGACATTAGGGACATATGGGACATATGATACATCTGGGACGTCTGGGATGCTAAGGACATATGGGACATCTGGGACGTCTGCGACGTTAAGGACATATGGGACATCTAGGACGTCTGGGACATCTGGGACGTTAAGGAAATATGAGACATTTTGGACGCCGGCGACATTAGGGACATATTGGACATATGGGATATCAGGGACGCCTGGGACGTTAGGGACATATGGGACATATGGGACATCTGGGACGTCTGGGACGTTAAGGACATATGGGACATCTGGGACGTTTGGGACTTTAGGGACTTATGGAACATCTGGGACGTCCGGGACGTTAGGGACATATGGGACATTTAGGACGTCTGGGACATTAGCGACATATGGGACATATGGGACGTCTGGGACGTCTGGGACGTCTTGGACGTTAGGGACATATAGGACATCTAGGACGTCTGGGACGTTACTGACATATGGGACATCTAGGACGTCTAGGACGTCTGGGACGTTAGGGACATACGGGACAGCTGGGACGTCTGGGACGTTAGGGACATATGGGACATTTAGGACGTCTGGGACATTAGCGACATATAGGATATATGGGACGTCTGGGACGTCTGGGTCGTCTTGGACGTTAGGGACATATAGGACATCTAGGACGTCTGGGACGTTACTGACATATGGGACATCTAGGACGTCTAGGACGTCTGGGACGTTAGGGACATACGGGACAGCTGGGACGTCTGGGACGTTAGGGACATATGGGACATTTAGGACGTCTGGGACATTAGCGACATATAGGACATATGGGACGTCTGGGACGTCTGGGACGTTAAGGACATGTGGGACATTTAGGACGCCTGGGACTTTAGGGACATATGGGACATATGGGCCACTGGGACCCCTGGAACATTAGGGGCATATAGGGCATATGGGACATCTGGGACGTCTAGGACGTCTGGGACGTTAGGGACAAATAGGACTTCTAAGAAGTCTGGGACGTTAGGGACATATGGGACATCTAGGACGTCTGGGACATCTGGGACGTTAGGGACATATAGAACATCTAGGACGCCTGGGACAATAGGGACATATGGGACATATGGGACATCTGGGACGTTTGGGACATTAGCGACATATGGTACATATGGGACGTCTGGGACGTCTGGGACGTCTTGGAAGTTAGGGACATATAGGACATCTAGGACGTCTGGGACGTTACTGACATATGGGACATCTAGGACGTCTAGGACGTCTGGGACGTTAGGGACATACGGGACAGCTGGGACGTTTGGGATGTTAGGGACATATGGGACATTTGGGACATCTGGGACGTTAAGGACATATGGGACATCTAGAACGGCTGGGATGCTAAGGACGCCTGGAACATTAGGGACATATGGGACATATGGGACATCTGGGACGCCTAGGGCATTAGGGTCATATGGGACATATGGGACATCTGGGACGTCTGGGACGTTTGGAACATATGGGACATCTGGGACGTCTGGGACGTTAATGACATATGGGACATCTAGGACGTCTGGGACGTCTGGGACGTTAGGGACATACGGGACAGCTGAAACGTCTGGGACGTTAGGAACATATGAGACATTTAGGACGTCTGGGACGTTAGGGACATATGGAACATCTAGGACGCCTGGTACATTTGGGACATATGGGACATATGGGACATCTGGGACGTCTGGGACGTTAGGGACATATGGGACATCTAAAACGTCTGGGACGTTAAGGACATATGGGACATCTAGGACGTCTGGGAAGTCTGGGACGTTAAGGACATATGGGACATTTAGGACGCCTGGGACATTAGGGACATACCGGACATATGGGACATCGGGGACGTCTGGGACGTCTGGGACGTTAGGGACATATAGGACATCTAGGACGTCTGAAACGTTAGGGACATATGGGACATCTAGAACGTCTGGGACGTCTAGGACGTTAGGGACATAGGGGACAGCTGGGACGTCTAAGACGTTAAGGACATATGGGACATCTAGAACGTCTAGAACGTTAGGGAAATATGGGACATCTGGGACGTCTAGGACGTTAAGGACATATGGGACATCTGAGACGTCTGGGACGTTACGGACATATAGGGCATCTAGGACGTCTCTCACGTTAGGGACATATGGGACATCTAGATCGTCTGGGACGTTAGGGGCATACGGGACAGCTGGGACGTCTGGGACGTTAAGGACATATGGGACATTTAGGACGTCTGGGACGTTAGGGACATATGGAACATCTAGGACGCCTGGGACATTGTGAACGTATGGGACATATGGGACATCTGGGACGTCTGGGACGTTAGGGACATATGGGACGTCTGGGATGTCTGGGACGTTAAGGACATATTGGGCATCTAGGACATTTTGGACGTCTGGGACGTTAGGGACATACGGGACAGCTGGGACGTCTGGGACGTTAGGGACATATGAGACATTTAGGACGTCTGGGACGTTAGGTACATATGGAACATCTAGGACGCCTGGGACATTTGGGACATATGGGACATATGGGACATCTGGGACGTCTGGGACTATAGGGACATATGGGACATCTGAGACGTCTGGGACGTTACGGACATATAGGGCATCTAGGACGTCTGGCACGTTAGGGACATATGGGACATCTAGAACGTCTGGGACGTTAGGGGCCTACGGGACAGCTGGGACGTCTGGGACGTTAAGGACATATGGAACATCTAGGACGCCTGGGACATTGTGAACGTATGGGACATATGGGACATCTGGGACGTCTGGGACGTTAGGGACATATGGGACATCTGGGACGTCTGGGACGTTAAGGACATATTGGGCATCTAGGACATTTTGGACGTCTGGGACGTTAGGGACATACGGGACAGCTGGGACGTCTGGGACGTTAGGGACATATGAGACATTTAGGACGTCTGGGACGTTAGGGACATATGGAACATCTAGGACGCCTGGGACATTTGGGACATATGGGACATATGGGACATCTGGGACGTCTGGGACGTTAGGGACATATGGGACATCTAAAACGTCTGGGATTTGACATATGGGACATCTAGGACGTCTGGGACGTCTGGGACGTTAAGGACATATGGGACATTTAGGACGCCTGGGACATTAGAGACATGGGACATATAGGACATCTGGGACGCCTGGGACGTCTGGGACGTCTTGGACGTTAGGGACATATAGGACATCTAGGACGTCTGGGACGTTACTGACATATGGGACATCTAGGACCTCTAGGACGTCTGGGACGTTAGGGACATACGGGACAGCTGGGACGTTTGGGACGTTAGGGACATATAGGACATTTAGGACGTCTGGGATATTAGCGACATATGGGACATATGGGACGTCTGGGACGTCTGGGACGTCTTGGACGTTAGGGACATATAGGACATCTAGGACGTCTGGGACGTTACTGACATATGGGACATCTAGGACGTCTAGGACGTCTGGGACGTTAGGGACATACGGGACAGCTGGGACGTCTGGGACGTTAGGGACATATGGGACATTTAGGACGTCTGGGACATTAGCGACATATAGGACATATGGGACATCTGGGACGTCTGGGACGTTAAGGACATGTGGGACATTTAGGACGCCTGGGACTTTAGGGACGTATGGGACATATGGGCCACTGGGACCCCTGGAACATTAGGGGCATATAGGACATATAGGACATCTGGGACGTCTGGGACGT
This sequence comes from Agriotes lineatus, assembly GCA_940337035.1. NCBI lineage: Eukaryota > Metazoa > Arthropoda > Insecta > Coleoptera > Elateridae > Agriotes > Agriotes lineatus. The sequence continues at coordinate 8,516 of CALNHX010009844.1, forward strand.
CTGGGACGTTAGGGACAAATAGGACTTCTAAAAAGTCTGGGACGTTAGGGACATATGGGACATCTAGGACGTCTGGGACATCTGGGACGTTAGGGACATATAGAACATCTAGGACGCCTGGGACAATAGGGACATATGGGACATATGGGACATCTGGGACGTTTGGGATGTTAGGGACATATGAGACATTTTGGACATCTGGGACGTTAAGGACATATGGGACATCTAGAACGTCTGGGATGCTAAGGACATATGGGACATTAGGGACATATGGGACATATGATACATCTGGGACGTCTGAGATGCTAAGGACATATGGGACATCTGGGACGTCTGCGACGTTAAGGACATATGGGACATCTAGGACGTCTGGGACATCTGGGACGTTAAGGAAATATGAGACATTTTGGACGCCGGCGACATTAGGGACATATTGGACATATGGGATATCAGGGACGCCTGGGACGTTAGGGACATATGGGACATATGGGACATCTGGGACGTCTGGGACGTTAAGGACATATGGGACATCTGGGACGTTTGGGACTTTAGGGACTTATGGAACATCTGGGACGTCTGGGACGTTAGGGACATATGGGACATTTAGGACGTCTGGGACATTAGCGACATATGGGACATATGGGACGTCTGGGACGTCTGGGACGTCTTGGACGTTAGGGACATATAGGACATCTAGGACGTCTGGGACGTTACTGACATATGGGACATCTAGGACGTCTAGGACGTCTGGGACGTTAGGGACATACGGGACAGCTGGGACGTCTGGGACGTTAGGGACATATGGGACATTTAGGACGTCTGGGACATTAGCGACATATAGGATATATGGGACGTCTGGGACGTCTGGGTCGTCTTGGACGTTAGGGACATATAGGACATCTAGGACGTCTGGGACGTTACTGACATATGGGACATCTAGGACGTCTAGGACGTCTGGGACGTTAGGGACATACGGGACCGCTGGGACGTCTGGGACGTTAGGGACATATGGGACATTTAGGACGTCTGGGACATTAGCGACATATAGGACATATGGGACGTCTGGGACGTCTGGGACGTTAAGGACATGTGGGACATTTAGGACGCCTGGGACTTTAGGGACATATGGGACATATGGGCCACTGGGACCCCTGGAACATTAGGGGCATATAGGACATATGGGACATCTGGGACGTCTAGGACGTCTGGGACGTTAGGGACAAATAGGACTTCTAAGAAGTCTGGGACGTTAGGGACATATGGGACATCTAGGACGTCTGGGACATCTGGGACGTTAGGGACATATAGAACATCTAGGACGCCTGGGACAATAGGGACATATGGGACATATGGGACATCTGGGACGTTTGGGATGTTAGGGACATATGGGACATTTGGGGACATTGACATTGGGACATCCGGGACGTTAAGGAAATAGAGACATTTTGGACGCCGGCGGCATTAGGACATATTGGACATATGGGATATCAGGGACGCCTGGGACGTTAGGGACATATGGGACATATGGGACATCTGGGACGTCTGGGACGTTAAGGACATATGGGACATCTGGGACGTTTGGGACTTTAGGGACTTATGGAACATCTGGGACGTCTGGGACGTTAGGGACATATGGGACATTTAGGACGTCTGGGACATTAGCGACATATGGGACATATGGGACGTCTGGGACGTCTGGGACGTCTTGGACGTTAGGGACATATAGGACATCTAGGACGTCTGGGACGTTACTGACATATGGGACATCTAGGACGTCTAGGACGTCTGGGACGTTAGGGACATACGGGACAGCTGGGACGTCTGGGACGTTAGGGACATATGGGACATCTAGGACGTCTGGGACGTTACTGACATATGGGACATCTAGGACGTCTAGGACGTCTGGGACGTTAGGGACATACGGGACAGCTGGGACGTCTGGGACGTTAGGGACATATGGGACATTTAGGACGTCTGGGACATTAGCGACATATAGGACATATGGGACGTCTGGGACGTCTGGGACGTTAAGGACATGTGGGACATTTAGGACGCCTGGGACTTTAGGGACATATGGGACATATGGGCCACTGGGACCCCTGGAACATTAGGGCATATAGGACATATGGGACATCTGGGACGTCTAGGACGTTAGGGACAAATAGGACTTCTAAGAAGTCTGGGACGTTAGGGACATATGGGACATCTAGGACGTCTGGGACATCTGGACGTTAGGGACATATAGAACATCTAGGACGCCTGGGACAATAGGGACATATGGGACATATGGGACATCTGGACGTTTGGGATGTTAGGGACATATGGGACATTTGGGACATCTGGGACGTTAAACACATATGGGACATCTAGAACGTCTGGGATGCTAAGGACATATGGGACATTAGGGACATATGGGACATATGATACATCTGGGACGTCTGGGATGCTAAGGACATATGGGACGTCTGGGATGCTAAGGACATATGGGACTCTGGGACGTCTGCGACGTTAAGGACATATGGGACATCTAGGACGTCTGGGACATCTGGGACGTTAAGGAAATATGAGACATTTTGGACGCCGGCGACATTAGGGACATATTGGACATATGGGACATCAGGGACGCCTGGGACGTTAGGGACATATGGGACATATGGGACATCTGGGACGTCTGGGACGTTAAGGACATATGGGACATCTGGGACGTTTGGGACTTTAGGGACTTATGGAACATCTGGGACGTCTGGGACGTTAGGGACATATGGGACATTTAGGACGTCTGGAACGTTAGGGACATATGGAATATCTAGGACGCCTGGGACATTAGGGACATATGGGACATATGGAATTTCTGGGACGTCTGGGACGTTAGGGACATATTAGACATCTGGGACGTCTGGGACGTTAAGGACATATGGGACATTTAGGTCGCCTGGGATATTAGGGACATATAGGACAAATGGGACATCTGATTACGCCTGGGACATTAGGGACATATAAGACATTTGGGAAATCTGGGACGTCTGGGACGTTAGGGACATATGGGTCATCTGGACGTCTGGGACGTTAAAGATATGTGGGACATCTAGGACGTCTGGGACGTTAGAGACATATGGGACATCTAAACCGTCTGGGACGTTAAGGACATATGGGACATCTAAGACGTCTGGGACGTCTGGGACGTTAAGGACATATGGGACATTTAGGACGCCTGGAACATTAGGGACATTTGGGACATATGGGACATCTGAGATGCTTGGGACATTAGGAACCAATGGGACATATGGGACATCTTGGACGCCTGGGACATTAGGGACATATGGGACATATGGGACATCTGTGACGTCTGGAACGTTAGGGACATAAGGGACATTTAGGACGCCTGAGGCATTAAGGACTTATGAGACATATGGGACATCTGGGACGCCTGGGGCATTAGGGTCATATGGGACATATGGGACATCTGGGACGTCTGGGACGTTTGGAACATATGGGACATCTGGGACGTCTGGGACGTTAATGACATATGGGACATCTAGGACGTCTGGGACGTCTGGGACGTTAGGGACATACGGGACAGCTGAAACGTCTGGGACGATAGGGACATATGAGACATTTAGACGTCTGGGACGTTAGGGACATATGGAACATCTAGGACGCCTGGTACATTTGGGACATATGGGACATATGGGACATCTGGGACGTCTGGGACGTTAGGGACATATGGGACATCTAAAACGTCTGGGACGTTAAGGACATATGGGACATCTAGGACGTCTGGGAAGTCTGGGACGTTAAGGACATATGGGACATTTAGGACGCCTGGGACATTAGGGACATATCGGACATATGGGACATCGGGGACGTCTGGGACGTCTGGGACGTTAGGGACATATAGGACATCTAGGACGTCTGAGACGTTAGGGACATATGGGACATCTAGAACGTCTGGGACGTCTAGGACGTTAGGGACATAGGGGACAGCTGGGACGTCTAAGACGTTAAGGACATATGGGACATCTAGAACGTCTGGAACGTTAGGGAAATATGGGACATCTGGGACGTCTAGGACGTTAAGGACATATGGGACATCTGAGACGTCTGGGACGTTACGGACATATAGGGCATCTAGGACGTCTGGCACGTTAGGGGACATATGGGACATCTAGAACGTCTGGGACGTTAGGGGCATACGGGACAGCTGGGACGTCTGGGACGTTAAGGACATATGGGACATTTAGGACGTCTGGGACGTTAGGGACATATGGAACATCTAGGACGCCTGGGACATTGTGAACGTATGGGGACATATGGGACATCTGGGACGTCTGGGACGTTAGGGACATATGGGACATCTGGGATGTCTGGGACGTTAAGGACATATTGGCCATCTAGGACATTTTGGACGTCTGGGACGTTAGGGACATACGGGACAGCTGGGACGTCTGGGACGTTAGGGACATATGAGACATTTAGGACGTCTGGGGACGTTAGGGACATATGGAACATCTAGGACGCCTGGGACATTTGGGACATATGGGACATATGGGACATCTGGGACGTCTGGGACGTTAGGGACATATGGGACATCTGAGACGTCTGGGACGTTACGGACATATAGGGCATCTAGGACGTCTGGCACGTTAGGGACATATGGGACATCTAGATCGTCTGGGACGTTAGGGGCATACGGGACAGCTGGGACGTCTGGGACGTTAAGGACATATGGGACATTTAGGACGTCTGGGACGTTAGGGACATATGGAACATCTAGGACGCCTGGGACATTGTGAACGTATGGGACATATGGGACATCTGGGACGTCTGGGACGTTAGGGACATATGGGACATCTGGGACGTCTGGGACGTTAAGGACATATTGGGCATCTAGGACATTTTGGACGTCTGGGACGTTAGGGACATACGGGACAGCTGGGACGTCTGGGACGTTAGGGACATATGAGACATTTACGACGTCTGGGACGTTAGGGACATATGGAACATCTAGGACGCCTGGGACATTTGGGACATATGGGACATATGGGACATCTGGGACGTCTGGGACGTTAGGGACATATGGGACATCTAAAACGTCTGGGATGTTGACATATGGGACATCTAGGACGTCTGGGACGTCTGGGACGTTAAGGACATATGGGACATTTAGGACGCCTGGGACATTAGAGACATGGGACATATAGGACATCTGGGACGCCTGGGACGTCTGGGACGTCTTGGACGTTAGGGACATATAGGACATCTAGGACGTCTGGGACGTTACTGACATATGGGACATCTAGGACCTCTAGGACGTCTGGGACGTTAGGGACATACGGGACAGCTGGGACGTTTGGGACGTTAGGGACATATAGGACATTTAGGACGTCTGGGATATTAGCGACATATGGGACATATGGGACGTCTGGGACGTCTGGGACGTCTTGGACGTTAGGGACATATAGGACATCTAGGACGTCTGGGACGTTACTGACATATGGGACATCTAGGACGTCTAGGACGTCTGGGACGTTAGGGACATACGGGACAGCTGGGACGTCTGGGACGTTAGGGACATATGGGACATTTAGGACGTCTGGGACATTAGCGACATATAGGACATATGGGACGTCTGGGACGTCTGGGACGTTAAGGACATGTGGGACATTTAGGACGCCTAGGACTTTAGGGACGTATGGGACATATGGGCCACTGGGACCCCTGGAACATTAGGGGCATATAGGACATATAGGACATCTGGGACGTCTGGGACGTCTGGGACGTTAGGGACAAATAGGACTTCTAAGAAGTCTGGGACGTTAGGGACATATGGGACATCTAGGACGTCTGGGACATCTGGGACGTTAGGGACATATAGAACATCTAGGACGCCTGGGACAATAGGGACATATGGGACATATGGGACATCTGGGACGTTTGGGATGTTAGGGACATATGAGACATTTGGGACATCTGGGACGTTAAGGACATATGGGACATCTAGAACGTCTGGGATGCTAAGGACATATGGGACATTAGGGACATATGGGACATATGATACATCTGGGACGTCTGGGATGCTAAGGACATATGGGACGTCTGGGATGCTAAGGACATATGGGACATCTGGGACGTCTGCGACGTTAAGGACATATGGGACATCTGGGACGTTAAGGAAATATGAGACATTTTGGACGCCGGCGACATTAGGGACATATTGGACATATGGGACATCAGGGACGCCTGGGACGTTAGGGACATATGGGACATATGGGACATCTGGGACGTCTGGGACGTTAAGGATATATGGGACATCTGGGACGTTTGGGACTTTAGGGACTTATGGAACATCTGGGACGTCTGGGACGTTAGGGACATATGGGACATTTAGGACGTCTGGAACGTTAGGGACATATGGAATATCTAGGACGCCTGGGACATTAGGGACATATGGGCCATATGGGATTTCTGGGACGTCTGGGACGTTAGGGACATATTAGACATCTGGGACGTCTGGGACGTTAAGGACATATGGGACATTTAGGTCGCCTGGGATATTAGGGACATATAGGACAAATGGGACATCTGATTACGCCTGGGACATTAGGGACATATAAGACATTTGGGACATCTGGGACGTCTGGGACGTTAGGGACATATGGGTCATCTGGGACGTCTGGGACGTTAAAGACATATGGGACATCTAGGACGTCTGGGACGTTAGGGACATATGGGACATCTAAACCGTCTGGGACGTTAAGGACATATGGGACATCTAGGACGTCTGGGACGTCTGGGACGTTAAGGGACATATGGGACATTTAGGACGCCTGGAACATTAGGGACATTTGGGACATATGGGACATCTGAGATGCCTGGGACATTAGGGACCAATGGGACATATGGGACATCTTGGACGCCTGGGAAATTAGGGACATATGGGACATATGGGACATCTGTGACGTCTGGAACGTTATGGACATAAGGGACATTTAGGACGCCTGAGGCATTAAGGACTTATGGGACATATGGGACATCTGGGCCGTGTGGGGCATTAGGGACACATGGGACATATGGGACATCTGGGACGTCTGGGACGTTAAAGACATATGGGACATCTAGGACGTCTGGGACGTTTGGGACGTTCAGGACATATGGGACATTTAGGAAGCCTGGTACATTAGGGACATATGGGACATATGGGACATCTGGGACGCCTGGGGCATTAGGGTCATATGGGACATATGGGACATCTGGGACGTCTGGTACGTTTGGAACATATGGGACATCTGGGACGTCTGGACGTTAATGACATATGGGACATCTAGGACGTCTGGGATGTCTGGGACGTTAGGGACATACGGGACAGCTGAAACGTCTGGGACGTTAGGGACATATGAGACATTTAGGACGTCTGGGACGTTAGGGACATATGGAACATCTAGGACGCCTGGTACATTTGGGACATATGGGACATATGGGACATCTGGGACGTCTGGGACGTTAGGGACATATGGGACATCTAAAACGTCTGGGACGTTAAGGACATATGGGACATCTAGGACGTCTGGGAAGTCTGGGACGTTAAGGACATATGGGACATTTAGGACGCCTGGGACATTAGGGACATATCGGACATATGGGACATCGGGGACGTCTGGGACGTTAGGGACATATAGGACATCTAGGACGTCTGAGACGTTAGGGACATATGGGACATCTAGAACGTCTGGGACGTCTAGGACGTTAGGGACATACGGGACAGCTGGGACGTCTAAGACGTTAAGGACATATGGGACATCAAGAACGTCTGGAACGTTAGGGAAATATGGGACATCTGCGACGTCTAGGACGTTAAGGACATATGGGACATCTGATACGTCTGGGACGTTACGGACATATAGGGCATCTAGGACGCCTGGGACATTGTGAACGTATGGGACATATGGGACATCTGGGACGTCTGGGACGTTAGGGGCATACGGGACAGCTGGGACGTCTGGGACGTTAAGGACATATGGGACATTTAGGACGTCTGGGACGTTAGGGACATATGGAACATCTATAACGCCTGGGACATTGTGAACGTATGGGACATATGGGACATCTGGGACGTCTGGGACGTTAGGAAGATATGGGACATCTGGGACGTCTGGGACGTTAAGGACATATGGGGCATCTAGGACATTTTGGACGTCTGGGACGTTAGGGACATACGGGACAGCTGGGACGTCTGGGACGTTAGGGACATATGAGACATTTAGGACGTCTGGGACGTTAGGGGCATACGGGACAGCTGGGACGTCTGGGACGTTAAGGACATATGGGACATTTAGGACGTCTGGGACGTTAGGGACATATGGAACATCTAGGACGCCTGGGACATTGTGAACGTATGGGACATATGGGACATCTGGGACGTCTGGGACGTTAGGAGGAAGATATGGGACATCTGGGACGTCTGGGACGTTAAGGACATATGGGGCATCTAGGACATTTTGGACGTCTGGGACGTTAGGGACATACGGGACAGCTGGGACGTCTGGGACGTTAGGGACATATGAGACATTTAGGACGTCTGGGACGTTAGGGACATATGGAACATCTAGGACGCCTGGGACATTTGGGACATATGGGACATATGAAACATCTGGGACGTCTGGGACGTTAGGGACATATGGGACATCTAAAACGTCTGGGATGTTGACATATGGGACATCTAGGACGTCTGGGACGTCTGGGACGTTAAGGACATATGGGACATTTAGGACGCCTGGGACATTAGAGACATGGGACATATAGGACATCTGGGATGCCTGGGACGTCTGGGACGTCTGGGACGTTAAGGATATATAAGACCTCTAGGGCGTCTGGGTCGTTAGGGACATATGGGACATCTGGGACGTCTGGGACGTCTTGGACGTTAAAGACATATAGGACATCTAGGACGTCTAGGACGTTAGGGACATACGGGACAGCTGGGACGTCTGGGACGTTAAGGACATATGGGACATTTAGGACGTCTGGGACATTAGGGACATATGGAACATTTAGGACGTCTGGGACATTAGGGACGTATGGAACATCTATGACGCCTGGGACATTAGGAACATATGGGACATATGGACATCTGGAACGTCTGGGACGTTAGGGACATATGCGACATCTGGGACGCGTCGGACATTAAGGACGTATGGGACATATGGGACATCTGGGACGTCTGGGACGTCTGGACGTTAAAGTCATATAGGACATCTAGGACGTCTGGGACGTTACTGGCATATGGGACATCTAGGACGTCTAGGGACGTCTGGGACGTTAGGGACATACGGGAGAGCTGGGACGTTGGGACGTTAGGGACATATGGGACATTTAGGACGTCTGGGACATTAGCGACATATTTGACATATGGGACGTCTGGGAAGTCTGGGAACGTCTTGGATGTTAGGGACATATAGGACATCTAGCACGTCTGGGACGTTACTGACATATGGGACATCTAGGACGTCTAGGACGTCTGGGACGTTAGGGACATACGGACAGCTGGGACGTCTGGGATGTTTAGGGACATATGGACATTAGGACGTCTGGGACATTAGCGACATATAGGACATATGGGACGTCAGGGACGTCTGGGACGTTAAGGACATGTGGGCCATTTAGGACGCCTGGGACTTTAGGGACATATGGGACATATGGGCCACTGGGACCCCTGAGACATTAGGGTCATATAGGACATTGAGACATCTGGGACGTCTGGGACGTCTGGGACGTTGGGACAAATAGGACTTCTAAGAAGTCTGGGACGTTAGGGACATATGGGACATCTAGTACGTCTGGGACAACTGGGACGTTAGGGACATATAGAACATCTAGGACGCCTGGACAATAGGGACATATGGGACATATGAGACATCTGGGACGTTTGGGATGTTAGGGACATATGGGACATTTGGGACATCTGGGACGTTAAAGACATATGGGACATCTAGGACGTCTGGGATGCTAAGGACATATAGGACATTAGGGACATATGGGACATATGACACATCTGGGGACGTCTGGGATGCTAAGGACATATGGGACGTCTGGGATGCTAAGGACATATGGAACATCTGGAACGTCTGGGACGTTAAGGACATATGGGACATCTAGGACGTCTGGGACGTTTGGGACGTTAAGGAGATATGAGACATTTAGGACGCCTGCGACATTAGGGACATATTGGACATATGGGACGTCAGGGACGCCTGGGACGTTAGGGACATATGGGACATATGGGACATCTGGGACGTCTGGGACGTTAGGGACATATGGGACATCTGGGACGTCTGGGACTTTAGGGACTTATGGAACATCTGGGACGTCTGGGAAGTTAGGGACATATGGGACATTTATTACGTCTGGAACGTTAGGGACATATGGAATATCTAGGACGCCTGGGACATTAGGGACATATGGGACATATGGGATTTCTGGGACGTCTGGGACGTTAGGGACATATTAGACATCTGGGACGTCTGGGACGTTAAGGACATATGGGACATTTAGGTCGCCAGGGATATTAGGGACATATGGGACAAATGGGACATCTGATACGCCTGGGACATTAGGGACATATAAGACATTTGGGACATCTGGGACGTCTGGGACGTTAGGGACATATGGGTCATCTGGGACGTCTGGGACGTTAAGGACATATGGGACATCTAGGACGTCTGGGACGTTAGGGACATATGGGACATATGGGACATCTGGGACGTCTGGGATGTTAGGGACATATGGGACATCTAGACCGTTTGGGACGTTAAGGACATATGGGACATCTAGGACGACTGGGACGTCTGGGACGTTAAGGACATATGGGACATTTAGGACGCCTCGAACATTAGGGACATTTGGGACATATGGGATTTCTGGGACGTCTGGGACGTTAGGGACATATTAGACATCTGGGACGTCTGGGACGTTAAGGACATATGGGACATTTAGGTCGCCTGGGATATTAGGGACATATGGGACAAATGGGACATCTGATACGCCTGGGACATTAGGGACATATAAGACATTTGGGACATCTGGGACGTCTGGGACGTTAGGGACATATGGGTCATCTGGGAGGTCTGGGACGTTAAGGACATATGGGACATCTAGGACGTCTGGGACGTTAGGGACATATGGGACATATGGGACATCTGGGACGTCTGGGATGTTAGGGACATATGGGACATCTAGACCGTCTGGGACGTTAAGGACATATGGGACATCTATGACGACTGGGACGTCTGGGACGTTAAGGACATATGGGACATTTAGGACGCCTTGGAACATTAGGGACATTTGGGACATATGGGACATCTGGGATGCCTGGGACATTAGGGACAAATGGGACATATGGGACATCTTGGACGCCTGGGTCATTAGGGACATATGAGACATATGGGACATCTGTGACGTCTGGAACGTTAGCGACATATGGGACATCTGGGAAATCTGGGACGTCTGGGACGTCTTGGACGTTAAAGTCATATAGGACATCTAAGGACGTCTGGGACGTTACTGGCATATGGACATCTAGGACGTCTAGGCCGTCTGGGACGTTAGGGACATACGGGAGAGCTGGGACGTTTGGGACGTTAGGGACATATGGGACATTTAGGACGTCTGGGACATTAGCGACAATATTTGACAATATGGGACGTCTGGGAAGTCTGGGACGTCTTGGACGTTAGGGACATATAGGACATCTAGCACGTCTGGGACGTTACTGACATATGGGACATCTAGGACGTCTAGGACGTCTGGGACGTTAGGGACATACGGGACAGCTGGGACGTCTGGGGATGTTAGGGACATATGGGACATTTAGGACGTCTGGGACATTAGCGACATATAGGACATATGGGGACGTCAGGGACGTCTGGGACGTTAAGGACATGTGGGCCATTTAGGACGCCTGGGACTTTAGGGACATATGGGACATATGGGCCACTGGGACCCCTGGGACACTAGGGTCATATAGGACATATGGGACATCTGGGACGTCTGGGACGTCTGGGACGTTAGGGGACAAATAGGACTTCTAAGAAGTCTGGGACGTTAGGGACATATGGGACATCTAGTACGTCTGGGACATCTGGGACGTTAGGGACATATAGAACATCTAGGACGCCTGGGACAATAGGGACATATGGGACATATGAGACATCTGGGACGTTTTGGGATGTTAGGGACATATGGGACATTTGGGACATCTGGGACGTTAAAGACATATGGGACATCTAGGACGTCTGGGATGCTAAGGACATATAGGACATTAGGGACATATGGGACATATGACACATCTGGGACGTCTGGGATGCTAAGGACATATGGGACGTCTGGGATGCTAAGGACATATGGGACATCTGGAACGTCTGGGACGTTAAGGACATATGGGACATCTAGACGTCTGGGGACGTTTGGGACGTTAAGAGATATGAGACATTTAGGACGCCTGCGACATTAGGGACATATTGGACATATGGGACATCAGGGACGCCTGGGACGTTAGGGACATATGGGACATATGGGACTCTGGGACGTCTGGGACGTTAAGGACATATGGGACATCTGGGACGTCTGGGACTTTAGGGACTTATGGAACATCTGGGACGTCTGGGACGTTAGGGACATATGGGACATTTAGGACGTCTGGAACGTTAGGGACATATGGAATATCTAGGACGCCTGGGACATTAGGGACATATGGGACATATGGATTTCTGGGACGTCTGGGACGTTAGGGACATATTAGACATCTGGGACGTCTGGGACGTTAAGGACATATGGGACATTTAGGTCGCCTGGGATATTAGGGACATATGGGACAAATGGGACATCTGATACGCCTGGGACATTAGGGACATATAAGACATTTGGAACATCTGGGACGTCTGGGACGTTAGGGACATATGGGTCATCTGGGACGTCTGGGACGTTAAGGACATATGGGACATCTAGGACGTCTGGGACGTTAGGGACATATGGGACATATGGGACATCTGGGACGTCTGGGATATTAGGGACATATGGGACATCTAGACCGTCTGGGACGTTAAGGACATTATGGGACATCTAGACGACTGGGACGTCTGGGACGTTAAGGATATATGGGACATTTAGGACGCCTCGAACATTAGGGACATTTGGGACATATGGGATTTCTGGGACGTCTGGGACGTTAGGGACATATTAGACATCTGGGACGTCTGGGACGTTAAGGACATATGGGACATTTAGGTCGCCTGGGATATTAGGGACATATGGGACAAATGGGACATCTGATACGCCTGGGACATTAGGGACATATAAGACATTTGGGACATCTGGGACGTCTGGGACGTTAGGGACATATGGGTATCTGGGAGGTCTGGGACGTTAAAGACATATGGGACATCTAGGACGTCTGGGACGTTAGGGACATATGGGACATATGGGACATCTGGGACGTCTGGGATGTTAGGGACATATGGGACATCTAAGACCGTCTGGGACGTTAAGGACATATGGGACATCTAGGACGACTGGGACGTCTGGGACGTTAAGGACATATGGGACATTTAAGACGCCTGGAACATTATAGACATTTGGGACATATGGGACATCTGGGATGCCTGGGACATTAGGGACAAATGGGACATATGGACATCTTGGACGCCTGGGACATTAGGGACATATGAGACATATGGGACATCTGTGACGTCTGGAACGTTTAGCGACATATGGGACATCTGGACGTCTGGGACGTTAAGGACATATGGGGCATCTAGGACATTTTGGACGTCTGGGACGTTAGGGACATACGGGACAGCTGGGACGTCTGGGACGTTAGGGACATATGAGTCATTTAGGACGTCTGGGACGTTAGGGACATATGGAACATCTAGGACGCCTGGGACATTTGAGACATATGGGACATATGGGACATCTGGGATGTCTGGGACGTTAGGGACATATGGGACATCTAAAACGTCTGGGATGTTGACATATGGGACATTAGGACGTCTGGGATGTTGACATATGGGACACTTAGGACGCCTGGGACATTAGAGACATGGGACGTACTAGGACATCTGGGACGCTTGGGACGTCTGGGACGTCTGGGACGTTAAGAATATATAAGACCTCTAGGGCGTCTGGGTCGTTAGGGACATATGGGACATCTAGAACTTCTGGAACTTCTGGGAAGCTAGGGACATACGGGACAGCAGGGGCGTCTGGAACGTTAAGAGATATAGTGGGGATTTAGGATGTCTGGGACGTTAGGGACATATGGGACATTCAGGACGCCTGGGACATTAGGGATATATGGGACATCTGGGACGTTTGGCACATTAAGGACATATGGGACATATGGGACGTCTGGGACGCCGGGGACATTAGGGACATACGGGACATTTAAGACGCCTGGGACATTAGGGACATATGGGACATCTGAACGTTTGGCACATTAAGGACGTATGGGACATATGGGACGTCTAGGACGTTAGTCACATACGGGACAGCTGGGACGTCTGGGACGTTAGGGACATATGGGACATTTAGGACGTCTGGGACATTAGGGACATATGGAACATTTAGGACGTCTGGGACATTAGGGACGTATGGAACATCTAGGACGCCTGGGACATTAGGAACATATGCGACATATGTGACATCTGGAACGTCTGGGACGTTAGGGACATATGGGACATCTGGAACGTCTATGACGTTAGGACATATGAGACATCTGGAACGTCTGGGACGTTAAGGACATATGGGACCTCTAAGACGTCTGGGACATCTGGGACGATAAGGACATATGGGACATTTAGGACGCCTGGGACATTAGGGACATATGGGACTTCTGGGACGCCTGAGACATTAGGGACGTATGGGACTTATGGGACATCTGGGACGTCTGGGACGTTAGGGACATATGGGACATCTGGAACGTCTAGAACGTTAAGGACATATGGGACATCTAAGACGTCTGGGACATCTGGGACGTTAAGGACTTATGGGACATTTAGGCCGCCTGGGACATTAGGGACATATGGGACATCTGGACGCCTGGGACATTAAAGACGTATGGGACATATAAGACATCTGGGACGTCTGAGACGTCTTGGACGTTAGGGACAAATAGGACATCTAGAACGTCTGGGACGTTACTGACATATGGGACATCTAGGACGTCTGGGACGTTAGGGACATACGGGACAGCTGGGACGTCTGGGACGTTAGGGACATATGGGACATTTAGGACGTCTGGGACATTAGCGACATATGTGACATATGGGACGTCTGGGACGTCTGGGACGTCTTGGACGTTAGGGACATATAGGACATCTAGGACGTCTGGGACGTTACTGACATATGGGACATCTAGGACGTCTAGGACGTCTGGGACGTTAGGGACATACGGGACAGCTGGGACGTCTGGGACGTTAGGGACGTATGGGACATTTAGGACGTTTGGGACATTAGCGACATATGGGACATATGGGACGTCTGGGACGTCTGGGACGTTAAGGGCATGTGGGACATTTAGGACGCCTGGGACTTTAGGGACATATGGGACATATGGGACATCTGGGACCCCTGGGACATTAGGGCATATAGGACATATGGGACATCTGGGACGTCTGGGACGTCTGGGACGTTAGGGACAAATAGGACTTCTAAGAAGTCTGGGACGTTAGGGACATATGGGACATCTAGGACGTCTGGGACATCTGGGACGTTAGGGACATATAGAACATCTAGGACGCCTGGGACAATAGGGACATATGGACATATGGGACATCTGGGACGTTTGGGATGTTAGGGACATATAGGACATTTAGGACGCCTGCGACATTAGGGACATATTGGACATATGGAACATCTGGGACGTTAGGGACATACGGGACATCTGGGACGTCTGGGACGTTAGGGAGGTATAGGACATATGGGATATACTGGGACGTCTGGGACGTTAAGGAGATATGGGACATTTAGGACGCCTGCGACATTAGGGACATATTGGACATATGGGACATCTGGGACTCTGGGACGTTAGGGACATTTGGGACATTTAGGACGTCTGGGACGTCCGGGACGTTAAGGACATATTAGACATTTAGTTCGCCTGGCACATTAGGGACATATGGGACATATGGGACATCTAATAAGCCTTGGACATTAGGGATATGAGACATTTTGGGACATCTGGGACGTCTGGGACTTTAAGGCATATGTGTCATCTGGGACGTCTGAGACGTTAAGAACAATATGGGACATCTAGGACGTCTGGGACGTTAGAAACATATGGGACTTCTGGACGTCTGGGACTTTAGGGACATATGGGACATCTGGGACGTCTGGGACGTTAGGAACATATAGGACATCTAGGACGTCTGTGAGATAGGGACATATGGGACATCTAGGACATCTCGGACGTCTGGGACGTTAGGGACATACGGGACATTTAGGACGCCTGGGACGTGAGGGACTTATGGGGCATATGGGACATCTGTGACGCCTGGGACATTAGGGACATATGGAACATATGGGACATTTGGGACGTCTGGGACGTCTGGGACGTTAAGGGCATATGGGACATCTAGGGCGTCTGGGACGTCTGGGACGTTATGGACATATGGGACATTTAGGACGCCTGGGATATTATGGACATATGGGACATATGGGACATCTGGGACGCCTGGGAAATTAGGGGCATATAGGACATATGGGACATCTGGGACGTCTGGGACATTAGGGACAAATGGAACATTTGGGACATCTGGAACGTCTAGAACGTTAGGGACGTTAGGGACATATGGGACATTTAGGACGTCTGGGACGTTAGGGACAATGGAACATCTAGGACGTCTGGGACATTAGGGACATATGAAAACATATGGGACATCTGGGACGTCTGGATGCTAGGGACATATGGGACATCTGGGACGTCTGGGACGTTAAGGACATATGGGACATCTAGGACGTCTGGGGACGTCTGGGACGTTAAAAACATTTAGGACGCCTGGGACATTAGGGACATATGGGCATATGGGCCACCTGGAACGTCTGGGACATTAGGGACATATGAAACATATGGGACATCTGGACGTCTGGGATGCTAGGGACATATGGGACATCTGGAACGTCTGGGACGTTAAGGACATATGGGACATTTAGACGCCTCGGACATTAGGGACATATGGGACATATGGGACATCTGAGACGTCTGGGACGTTAAAGACATATGGGACATCTAGGACGTCTGGGACGTCTGGGACGTTAAGGAGATATGGACATTTAGGACGCCTGAGACATTATTGACATATTGGACATATGGGACAACTGGGACGCCTGGGACATTAGGGACATATGGGACATATGGGACATCTGGGACGTCTAGGACGTTAGGGACATATGGGACATCTGGGACGTCTGGGACGTTAAGGACATATGGGACCATTTAGGACGCTTTGGACATTAGGGACATATAAGACATATGGGAACATATGGAGCATCTGGGACGCCTGGGACATTAGGGACATATGGAACATATGGGACATCTGGGACGTCTGGGACGTTAAGGACATATGGGACATCTGAGACGTCTGGGACGTTAGCGACATATGGGACATTTAAGACGTCTGGGACGTTAGGGACATATGGGTCATCTGGGACGTCTGGGACGTTAAGGACATATGGGACATCTAGGACGTCTGGGAAGTTAGGGACATATGAGACATCTAGGACGTCTGGGACTTAAGGGACATATGGACATCTGGGACGTCAGGGATGTTAGGGACATATGGGACATCTGGGACGTCTGGAACGTTAAGGACATATGAGACATCTAGGACGTCTGGGACGTCTGGGACGTTAAGGCCATATGGGACATTAGGACGCCTGGGACATTAGAGACATTTGGGACATATGGGACATCTGGGACGCCTGGGACGTTAGGGACATATGGGACATCTGGAACGTCTGGGACGTTAGGGACATATGGGACATCTGGGACGCCTGGGACGTTAGGGACATATGGGACATCTGGAACGTCTGGGACGTTAAGGACATATGGAACATCTAAGACGTCTGGGACATCTGGGACGTTAAGGACATATGGGACATTTAGGACGCCTGGGACATTAGGGACATATGGGACATCTGGGACGCTTGGGACATTAGGGACGTATGGGACATATGGGACATCTGGGACGTCTGGGACGTTAGGGACATATGGACATCTGGAACGTCTGGGACGTTAAGGACATATGGGACATCTAAGACGTCTGGGACATCTGGGACGTTAAGAACATATGGGACATTTGGGACGCCTGGGACATTAGGGACATATGGGACATCTGGGACGCCTGGGACATTAGGGGACGTATGGGACATATGGGACATCTGGGACGTCTGGGACGTCTTGGACGTTAGGGACATATAGGACATCTAGGACGTCTGGGACGTTACTGACATATGGGACATCTAGACGTCTAGGACGTCCTGGGACGTTAGGGACATACGGGACAGCTGAGACGTTTGGGACGTTAGGGACATATAGGACATTTAGGACGTCTGAGACATTAGCGACATATGGGACATATGGGACGTCTGGGTACGTTTGGGACGTCTTGGACGTTAGGGACATATAGGACATCTAGGACGTCTGGGACGTTACTGACATATGGGACATCTAGGACGTCTAGGACGTCTGGGACGTTAGGGACATACGGGACAGCTGGGACGTCTGGGACATTAGCGACATATAGGACATATGGACGTCTGGGACGTCTGGGACGTTAAGGACATGTGGGACATTTAGGACGCCTGGGACTTTAGGGACATATGGGACATATGGGCCACTGGGACCCCTGGAACATTAGGGGCATATAGGACATATGGGACATCTGGGACGTCTAGGACGTCTGGGTCGTTAGGGACAAATAGGACTTCTAAGAAGTCTGGGACGTTAGGGACATATGGGACATCTAGGACGTCTGGGACATCTGGAACGTTAGGGACATATAGATCATCTAGGACGCCTGGGACAATAGGGACATATGGGACATATGGGACATCTGGGACGTTTGGGATGTTAGGGCCATATGGGACATTTGGGACATCTGGGACGTTAAGGACATATGGGACATCTAGAACGTCTGGGATGCTAAGGACATATGGGACATTAGGGACATATGGGACATATGATACATCTGGGACGTCTGGGATGCTAAGGACATATGGGACGTCTGGGATGCTAAGGACATATGGGACATCTGGGACGTCTGCGACGTTAAGGACATATGGGACATCTAGGACGTCTGGGACATCTGGGACGTTAAGGAAATATGAAACATTTTGGACGCCGGCGACATTAGGGACATATTGGACATATGGGACATCAGGGACGCCTGGGACGTTAGGGACATATGGGACATATGGGACATCTGGGACGTCTGGGACGTTAAGGACATATGGGACATCTGGGACGTTTGTGGACTTTAGGGACTTATGGAACATCTGGGACGTCTGGGCCGTTAGGGACATATGGGACATTTAGGACGTCTGGAACGTTAGGGACATATGGAATATCTAGGACGCCTGGGACATTAGGGACATATGGGACATATGGGATTTCTGGGACGTCTGGGACGTTAGGGACATATTAGACATCTGGGACGTCTGGGACGTTAAGAACATATGGGACATTTAGGTCGCCTGGGATATTAGGGACATATAGGACAAATGGGACATCTGATTACGCCTGGGACATTAGGGACATATAAGACATTGGGACATCTGGGACGTCTGGGACGTTAGGGACATATGGGTCATCTGGGACGTCTGGGACGTTAAAGACATATGGGACATCTAGGACGTCTGGGACGTTAGGGACATATGGGACATCTAAACCGTCTGGGACGTTAAGGACATATGAGACATCTAGGACGTTTGGGACGTCTGGGACGTTAAGGACATACGGGACATCTAGGACGTCTGGGACATCTGGGACGTTAGGGACATATAGAACATCTAGGACGCCTGGGACAATAGGGACATATGGGGCATATGGACATCTGGGACGTTTGGGATGTTAGGGACATATGGGACATTTAGGACGCCTGCGACATTAGGGACATATTGGACATATGGAACATCTGGGACGTTAGGGACATACGGGACAATCTGGGACGTCTGGGGACGTTAGGGAGGTATAGGACATATGGGATATACTGGGACGTCTGGGACGTTAAGGAGATATGGGACATTTAGGAAGCCTGCGACATTAGGGACATATTGGACATATGGGACATCTGGGACTTCTGGGACGTTAGGGACATTTGGGACATTTAGGACGTCTGGGACGTCCGGGACGTTAAGGACATATGGGACATTTAGTTCGCCTGCACATTAGGGACATATGGGACATATGGGACATCTAATAAGCCTGGGACATTAGGGATATATGAGACATTTGGGACATCTGGGACGTCTGGGACGTTAGGGACATATGTGTCATCTGGGACGTCTGAGACGTTAAGAACATATGGGACATCTAGGACTTCTGGACGTTAGGAACATATGGGACTTCTGGGACGTCTGGGACTTTAGGGACATATGGGACATCTGGGACGTCTGGGACGTTAGGAACATATAGGACATCTAGGACGGTCTGTAACGATAGGTACATATGGACATCTAGGACATCTCGGACGTCTGGGACGTTAGGGACATACGGGACATTTAGGACGCCTGGGACGTGAGGGACTTATAAGGCATATGGGACATCTGTGACGCCTGGGACATTAGGGACATATGGTACATATGGGACATCTGGGACGCCTGGGAAATTAGGGGCATATAGGACATATGGGACATCTGGGACGTCTGGGACATTAGGGACAAATGGAACATTTGGGACATCTGGGACGTCTAGAACGTTAGGGACGTTAGGGACATATGGGACATTTAGGACGTCTGGGACGTCTGGGACGTTAAGGGCATATGGGACATCTAGGGCATCTGGGACGTCTGGGACGTTATGGACATATGGGACATTTAGGACGCCCTGGGATATTATGGACATATGGGACATATGGGACATCTGGGACGCCTGGGAAATTAGGGGCATATAGGACATATGGGACATCTGGGACGTCTGGGACATTAGGGACAAATGGAACATTTGGGACATCTGGGACGTCTAGAACGTTAGGGACGTTAGGGACATATGGGACATTTAGGACGTCTGGGACGTTAGGGACAATGGAACATCTAGGACGCCTGGGACATTAGGGACATATGAAACATATGGGACATCTGGGACGTCTGGGATGCTAGGGACATATGGGACATCTGGGACGTCTGGGACGTTAAGGACATATGGGACATCTAGGACGTCTGGACGTCTGGGACGTTAAAAACATTTAGGACGCCTGGGACATTAGGGACATATGGGCATATGGGCCACCTGGAACGCCTGGGACATTAGGGACAAATTGGACATATGGGACATCTGGGACATCTGGGACGTTAGGGACATATGGGACATCCGAGACGTCTAAGACGTTAAGGACATATGGGACATCTAGGACGTCTGGAACGTCTGGGACGTTAAGGACATATGGGACATTTAGGACGCCTGGGACATTAGGGACATATGGGACATATGGGACATCTGAGACGTCTGAGACGTTAAGGACATATGGGACATCTAGTACGTCTGGGACGTGTGGGACGTTAAGGACATATAAGACATTTAGAACGCCTGGGACATTATTGACATATGGAACATCTGGGACGTCTGGGACGTTAGAAACATGTAGGACATCTAGGACGTCTGGGACGTTAGGGACATATGGAACATCTAGGACGTCTGGGACGTCTGGGACGTTAGGGACATATGGAACATCTAGGACGCCTGGGACATTAGGGACATATGGGACATATGGGGCATCTGGGCCGTCTGGGACGTCTGGGACGTTAGGGGCGTATGGGACGTATGGGATATCTGGTACGTATGGGACGTTAGGCACATATAGAGCATCAGGGACGTCTGGGACGTTAAGGACGTATGAGACATCTAGGACGTCTAGGAAGTTAGGGACATATGGGACATCTGGGACGTCTGGGACGTTAGAAACATATGGGACATCTGGGACGTCTGAGACATTATGGGCATATGGGTCATATGGGACATCTGGGACGTCTGGGACGTTAGGGACATATGGGACGTCTGGGACGTCTGGGACGTTAGGGACATATGGGACATCTAGGACGCTTGGGACGTCTGGGACGTTAAGAACATGTGGGACATCTAGGACGTCTGGCACGTCTGGGACGTTAAGGACATATGGGACATTTAGGACGCCTGGTACATTAGGGATATATGGGACATATGGGACATCTGGGACGCCTAGGACAAATGGGACATATGGGACATATGGGACATCTGAGACGTCTGGGACGTTAGGGAAATATGGGGCATCTGGGACGTCTGGGACGTTAAGGACGCATGGGTCATCTAGGACGTCTAGAACGTTAGGGACATATGGGACATTTGGGACGTCTGGGACATTAGGGACATTAGGGACATATGGCACATTTGGGACATCTAGGACGTTAGGGACATATGGGACATCTAGGCCGTCTGGGACGTTAGAAACATATGGGCCATCTGGGAAGTATGGGACGTTAGGGACATATGGGACATCTGGGACGTCTGGGACGTTAGGGACATATAGGACATCTAGGACGTCTGGGACATTAGGGACATATGGGACATCTAGGACGTCTGGGACGTCTGGGACGTTAGGGACATATGGGACATCTAGGACGTCTGGGACGTCTGGGACATTAGGGACATACGGGACAGCTAGGACGTCTGGGACGTTTGGGGACGTTAGGGACATATAAGACATTTAGGACGCCTGGGACATTAGGGACATATGGGACATCTAGGACGTCTGGGACGTCTGGGACATTAGGGACATATGGGACATCTAGTACGTCTGGGACGTCTGGGACGTTAAGGACATATAAGACATTTAGGACGCCTGGGACATTAGGGACATATGAGACATATGGGACTCCTGGGACATTAGGGACATTTGGGACATATGGGACATCTGGGACGGCTGGGACGTTAGGGACATATAGGACATCTAGGACATCTGAGACGTTAGGGACATATGGGACATCTAGGACGTCTGGAAGTCTGGGACGTTAGGGACATACGGGACAGCTGGGACGTCTGGGACGTTAGGACATATGGAACTGCTAGGACGCCTGGGACATTAGAGACATATGGGACATATGAGACATCTGGGACGTTTTGGACGTTAGGGACATATGGGACATCTTTGACGTTTGGGACGTTAATTACATATAGGACATCTAGGACGTTTGGGACGTCTGGGACGTTAAGGACATATGGGACATTTAGGACGCCTGGGACATTAGGGACATATGTGACACCTAGGACACTTGGGACATTAGTGACATATGGGACATATGGGACATCTGGGACGTCTGGGACGTTAGGGACATATGGGACATCTGGGACGTCTGGGACGTAAAGGACATATAAGACATCTAGGACGTCTGGGACGTCTGTGACGTTAAGGACATATGGGGAATTTAGGACGTCTTTGACGTTAGGGTCATATGGATGATCTATAACGCCTGGGACATTAGGGACATATGGGACATATGGGACATATGGGACATCTGGGACGTCTGGGACGTTAGGGACATACGGGACAGCTGGGACGTCTGGGATGTTAGGGACATATGGGACATTTAGGACGTCTGGAACGTTAGGGACATACGGAACATCTAGGACGCCTGGGACATTAGGGACATGTGGGACATCTGGGACATCTGGGACGTCTGGGACGTTAGGGACATATGGGACATCTAGGACGTCTGGGACGTCTGTGACGTTAAGGACATATGGGACATTTAGGACGCCTGGTACATTAGGGACATATGGGACATATGGGACATCTGGGACGCCTGGGACATTAGGGACATATGGGACATCTGGGACGTCTGGGACGTTAGGGACATATGGGACTTTTGGGACGTCTGGGACGTTAGGGGCATATAGGACATTTAGGACATTTGGGACGTTAAGGACATATTAAACATTTAGGACGCCTGGGACATTAGGGACATATGGGACATATGGGACATCTGGGACGTCTGGGACGTTAGGGACATATAGGATATCTGAGACGTCGGGGACGTTAAGGACATATGGAACATCTAGGACGTCTGAAACGTCTGGGACGTTGACATATGGGACATTTAGGTCGCCTGGGACATTAGGGACATATGGGACATCAGGGACGCCTGGGACATTAGGGACATATGGGACATATGGAACATCTGGGACGTCTGGAACGTCTGGGACGTTAGGGACATATAGGACATCTTGGACGTCTGGGACGTTAGAGACATATGGGACATCTAGGACGTCTGGGACGTCTGGGACGTCTGGGACGTTAGGGACATACGGGACAGCTGGGACGTCTGGTACGTTAAGGACATATGGGACATTTAGGACGTCTGGGACGTTAGGGACATATGGAACATTTAGGACGCTTGGGACATTAGGGACATATGGGACATATGGGACATCTGGGAGGTCAGATACGTTAGGGACATATGGAACATCTGGGACGTCTGGGACGTTAAGGACATACGGGACATCTAGGACGTCTGGGACGTCTGGGACTTTAAGGACATATGGGACATTTAGGACGCCTGGGACATTAGGGACATATGGGACATATGGGACATCTGAGACGTCTGAGACGTTAAGGACATATGGGACATCTAGTACGTCTGGGACGTGTGGGACGTTATGGACATATAAGACATTTAGGACGCCTGGGACATTATTGACATACGGGACATCTAGGACGTCTGGGACGTCTGGGACTTTAAGGACATATGGGACATTTAGGACGCCTGGGACATTAGGGACATATGGGACATATGGGGCATCTGGGACGTCTGGGACGTCTGGGACGTTAGGGGCGTATGGGACGTATGGGACATCTGGTACGTATGGGACGTTAGGTACATATAGAGCATCAGGGACGTCTGGGACGTTAAGGACGTATGAGACATCTAGGACGTCTAGGAAGTTAGAGACATATGGGACATCTGGGACGTCTGAGACGTTAGAAACATATGGGACATCTGGGACGTCTGAGACATTATGGGCATATGGGTCATATGGGACATCTGGGACGTCTGGTACGTTAGGGACATATGGGACGTCTGGGACGTCTGGGACGTTAGGGACATATGGGACATCTAGGACGCTTGGGACGTCTGGGACGTTAAGAACATGTGGGACATCTAGGACGTCTGGCACGTCTGGGACGTTAAGGACATATGGGACATTTAGGACGCCTGGTACATTAGGGATATATGGGACATATGGGACATCTGGGACGCCTAGGACAAATGGGACATATGGAACATATGGGACATCTGAGACGTCTGGGACGTTAGGGAAATATGGGGCATCTGGGACGTCTGGGACGTTAAGGACGCATGGGTTATCTAGGACGTCTAGAACGTTAGGGAGATATGGGACATTTGGGACGTCTGGGACATTAGGGACATTAGGGACATATGGCACATTTGGGACATCTAGGACGTTAGGGACATATGGGACATCTAGGCCGTCTGGGACGTTAGAAACATATGGGCCATCTGGGACGTATGGGACGTTAGGGATATATGGGACATCTGGGACGTCTGGGACGTTAGGGACATATAGGACATCTAGGACGTCTGGGACATTAGGGACATATGGGACATCTAGGACGTCTGGGACGTCTGGGACGTTAAGGACATATGGGACATCTAGGACGTCTGGGACGTCTGGGACATTAGGGACATACGGGACAGCTAGGACGTCTGGGACGTCTGGGACGTTAGGGACATATGGTACATCTGGGACGTCTGGGACGTTAGGGACATATAGGACATCTAGGACGTTTAGGACGTTAGGGACAAATAGGACATCTAGGACGTCTGGGACGTCTGGGACTTTAAGGACATATGGGACATTTAGGACGCCTGGGACATTAGGGACATATGGGACATCTGAGACGTCTGAGACGTTAAGGACATATGGGACATCTAGTACGTCTGGGACGTCTGGGACGTTAAGGACATATAAGACATTTAGGACGCCTGGGACATTAGGGACATATGGAACATCTGGGACGTCTGGGACGTTAGGGACATGTACGACATCTAGGACGTCTGGGACGTTAGGGACATATGGAACATCTAGGACGTCTGGGACGTCTGGGACGTTAGGGACATATGGAACATCTAGGACCCCTGGGACATTAGGGACATATGGGATATATGGGGCATCAGGGACGTCTGGGACGTCTGGGACGTTAGGCCGTATGGGACGTATGGGACATCTGGTACGTATGGGACGTTAGGCACATATAGGGCATCAGGGACGTCTGGGACGTTAATGACGTATGAGACATCTAGGACGTCTAGGAAGTTAGGGACATATGGGACATCTGGGACGTCTGGGACGTTAGAAACATATGGGACATCTGGGACGTCTGAGACATTATGGGCATATGGGTCATATGGGACATCTGGGACGTCTGGGACGTTAGGGACATATGGGACGTCTGGGACGTCTGGGACGTTAGGGACATATGGGACATCTAGGACGCTTGGGACGTCTGGGACGTTAAGAACATGTGGGACATCTAGGACGTCTGGCACGTCTGGGACGTTAAGGACATATGGGACATTTAGGACGCCTGGTACATTAGGGATATATGGGACATATGGGACATCTGGGACGCCTAGGACAAATATGACATATGGGACATATGGGACATCTGAGACGTCTGGGACGTTAGGGAAATATGGGGCATCTGGGACGTCTGGGACGTTAAGGACGCATGGGTCATCTAGGACGTCTAGAACGTTAGGGACATATGGGACATCTAGGACGTCTGGGACGTTAGGGCCATATGGGACATTTGGGACGTCTGGGACATTAGGGACATTAGGGACATATGGCACATTTGGGACATCTAGGACGTTAATGACATATGGAACATCTAGGACGTCTGGGACGTCTGGGACGTTAGGGACATATGGAACATCTAGGACGCCTGGAATATTAGGGACATATGGGACATATGGGGCATCTGGGACGTCTGGGACGTCTGGGACGTTAGGGGCGTATGGGTCGTATGGGACATCTGGTACGTATGGGACGTTGGGCACATATAGGGCATCAGGGACGTCTGGGACGTTAAGGACGTATGAGACATCTAAGACGTCTAGAACGTTAGGGACATATGGGACATCTAGGACGTCTGTAATGTTAGGGCCATATGGGACATTTGGGATGTCTGGGACATTAGGGACATTAGGGACATATGGCACATTTGGGACATCTAGGACGTTAGGGACATATGGGACATCTAGGCCGTCTGGGACGTTAGAAACATATGGGCCATCTGGGACGTATGGGACGTTAGGGACATATGGGACATCTGGGACGTCTGTAACGTTAGGGACATATAGGACATCTAGGACGTCTGGGACATTAGGGACATATGGGACATCTAGGACGTCTGGTACGTCTGGGACGTCAAGGACATGTAGAACATCTAGGACGTCTGGGACGTTAGGGACATATACGACATCTAGGACGTCTGGGACGTTAGGGACATATGGGACATCTAGGACGTCTGGGACGTCTGGGACGTTAGGGACATACGGGACAGCTAGGACGTCTGGGACGTCTGGGACGTTAGGGACATATGGTACATCTGGGACGTCTGGGACATTAGGGACATATAGGACATCTAGGACGTTTAGGACGTTAGGGACAAATAGGACATCTAGGACGTCTGGGACGTCTGGGACTTTATGGACATATGGGACATTTAGGACGCCTAGGACATTAGGGACATATGGGACATATGGGACATCTGAGACGTCTGAGACGTTAAGGACATATGGGACATCTAGTACGTCTGGGACGTCTCGGACGTTAAGGACATATAAGACATTTAGGACGCCTGGGACATTAGGGACATATGGAACATCTGGGACGTCTGGGACGTTAGGGACATGTAGGAGATCTAGGACGTCTGGGACGTTAGGGACATATGGAACATCTAGGACGTCTGGGACGTCTGGGACGTTAGGCACATATGGAACATCTAGGACGCCTGGGACATTAGAGACATATGGGACATATGGGGCATCTGGGACGTCTGGGACGTCTGGGACGTTAGGGGCGTATGGGACGTATGGGACATGTAGTACGTATGGGACGTTAGGCACATATAGGGCATCAGGGACGTCTGGGACGTTAAGGACGTATGAGACATCTAGGACGTCTAGGAAGTTAGGGACATATGGGACATCTGGGACGTCTGGGACGTTAGAAACATATGGGACATCTGGGACGTCTGAGACATTATGGGCATATGGGTCATATGAGACATCTGGGACGTCTGGGACGTTAGGGACATATGGGACGTCTGAGACGTCTGGGACGTTAGGGACATATGGGACATCTAGGACGCTTGGGACATCTGGGACGTTAAGAACATGTGGGACATCTAGGACGTCTGGCACGTCTGGGACGTTAAGGACATATGGGACATTTAGGACGCCTGGTACATTAGGGATATATGGGACATATGGGACATCTGGGACGCCTAGGACAAATATGACATATGGGACATATGGGACATCTGAGACGTCTGGGACGTTAGGGAAATATGGGGCATCTGGGACGTCTGGGACGTTAAGGACGCATGGGTCATCTAGGACGTCTAGAACGTTAGGGACATATGGGACATTTAGGCCGTCTGGGACGTTAGAAACATATGGGACATCTGGGACGTCTAAGACATTATGGGCATATGGGTCATATGGGACATCTGGGACGTCTGGGACGTTAGAAACATATGGGACATCTGGGACGTCTGAGACATTATGGGCATATGGGTCATATGGGACATCTGGGACGTCTGGGACGTCTGGGACGTTAGGGACATATGGGACATCTGGGACGTCTGAGACATTATGGGCATATGGGTCATATGGGACATCTGGGACGTCTGGGACGTTAGGGACATATGGGACGTCTGGGACGTCTGGGACGTTAGGAACATATGGGACATCTAGGACGCTTGGGACATTAGGGACATATGGGACATATGTGACATCTGGGACGTCAGGGACGTTAGGCACATATGGGACATCTGGGACGTCTGGGACTTTAAGGACATATGGGACATCTAGGACGTCTGGGACGTCTGGGACTTTAAGGACATATGGGATATTTAGGACGCCTGGTACATTAGGGACATATGGGACATATGGGACATCTGAGACGTCTGAGACGTTAAGGACATATGGGACATCTAGTACGTCTGGGACGTCTGGGACGTTAAGGACATATAAGACATTTAGGACGCCTGGGACATTAGGGACATATGAGACATATGAGACTCCTGGGACATTAGGGACATTTGGGACATATGGGACATCTGGGACGGCTGGGACGTTAGGGACATATAGGACATCTAGGACATCTGAGACGTTAGAGACATATGGGACATCTAGGACGTCTGGGAAGTCTGGGACGTTAGGGACATACGAAACAGCTGGGACGTCTGGGACGTTAGGGACATATGGAACTGCTAGGACGCCTAGGACATTAGAAACATATGGGACATATGAGACATCTGGGACGTTTTGGACGTTAGGGACATATGGGACATCTTTGACGTTTGGGACGTTAATTACATATAGGACATCTAGGACGTTTGGGACGTCTGGGACGTTAAGGACATATGGGACATTTAGGACGCCTGGGACATTAGGGACATATGTGACACCTAGGACACTTGGGACATTAGGGACATATGGGACATATGGGACATCTGGGTCGTCTGGGACGTTAGGGACATATGGGACATCTGGGACGTCTGGGACGTTAAGGACATATAAGACATCTAGGACGTCTGGGACGTCTGTGACGTTAAGGACATATGGGACATTTAGGACGCCTGGTACATTAGGGACATATGGGACATATGGGACATCTGGGACGCCTGGGACATTAGGGACATATGGGACATTTAGGACGTCTGGGACGTTAGGGACATACGGAACATCTAGGACGCTTGGGACATTAGGGACATGTGGGACATCTGGGACATCTGGGACGTTTGGGACGTTAGGGACATATGGGACATCTAGGACGTCTGGGACGTCTGTGACGTTAAGGACATATGGGACATTTAGGACGCCTGGTACATTAGGGACATATGGGACATATGGGACATCTGGGACGCCTGGGACATTAGGGACATATGGGACGTCTGGGACGTCTGGGACGTTAGGGACATATGGGACATTTGGGACGTCTGGGACGTTAGGGGCATATAGGACATTTAGGACATTTGGGACGTTAAGGACATATTAAACATTTAGGACGCCTGGGACATTAGGGACATATGGGACATATGGGACATCTGGGACGTCTGGGACGTTAGGGACATATAGGATATCTGAGACGTCGGGGACGTTAAGGACAAATGGTACATCTAGGACGTCTGAAACGTCTGGGACATTGACATATGGGACATTTAGGTCGCCTGGGACATTAGGGACATATGGCACATCAGGGACGCCTGGGACATTAGGGACATATGGGACATATGGAACATCTGGGACGTCTGGAACGTCTGGGACGTTAGGGACATATAGGACATCTTGGACGTCTGGGACGTTAGAGACATATGGGACATCTAGGACGTCTGGGACGTCTGGGACGTCTGGGACGTTAGGGACATACGGGACAGCTGGGACGTCTGGTACGTTAAGGACATATGGGACATTTAGGACGTCTGGGACGTTAGGGACATATGGAACATCTAGGACGCTTGGGACATTAGGGACATATGGGACATATGGGACATCTGGGAGGTCAGATACGTTAGGGACATATGGAACATCTGGGACGTCTGGGACGTTAAGGACATACGGGACATCTAGGACGTCTGGGACGTCTGGGACTTTAAGGACATATGGGACATTTAGGACGCCTGGGACATTAGGGACATATGGGACATATGGGACATCTGAGACGTCTGAGACGTTAAGGACATATGGGACATCTAGTACGTCTGGGACGTGTGGGACGTTAAGGACATATAAGACATTTAGAACGCCTGGGACATTATTGACATATGGAACATCTGGGACGTCTGGGACGTTAGAAACATGTAGGACATCTAGGACGTCTGGGACGTTAGGGACATATGGAACATCTAGGACGTCTGGGACGTCTGGGACGTTAGGGACATATGGAACATCTAGGACGCCTGGGACATTAGGGACATATGGGACATATGGGGCATCTGGGACGTCTGGGACGTCTGGGACGTTAGGGGCGTATGGGACGTATGGGACATCTGGTACGTATGGGACGTTAGGCACATATAGAGCATCAGGGACGTCTGGGACGTTAAGGACGTATGAGACATCTAGGACGTCTAGGAAGTTAGGGACATATGGGACATCTGGGACGTCTGGGACGTTAGAAACATATGGGACATCTGGGACGTCTGAGACATTATGGGCATATGGGTCATATGGGACATCTGGGACGTCTGGGACGTTAGGGACATATGGGACGTCTGGGACGTCTGGGACGTTAGGGACATATGGGACATCTAGGACGCTTGGGACGTCTGGGACGTTAAGAACATGTGGGACATCTAGGACGTCTGGCACGTCTGGGACGTTAAGGACGTATGGGACATTTAGGACGCCTGGTACATTAGGGATATATGGGACATATGGGACATCTGGGACGCCTAGGACAAATGGGACATATGGGACATATGGGACATCTGAGACGTCTGGGACGTTAGGGAAATATGGGGCATCTGGGACGTCTGGGACGTTAAGGACGCATGGGTCATCTAGGACGTCTAGAACGTTAGGGACATATGGGACATTTGGGACGTCTGGGACATTAGGGACATTAGGGACATATGGCACATTTGGGACATCTAGGACGTTAGGGACATATGGGACATCTAGGCCGTCTGGGACGTTAGAAACATATGGGCCATCTGGGAAGTATGGGACGTTAGGGACATATGGGACATCTGGGACGTCTGGGACGTTAGGGACATATAGGACATCTAGGACGTCTGGGACATTAGGGACATATGGGACATCTAGGACGTCTGGGACGTCTGGGACGTTAGGGACATATGGGACATCTAGGACGTCTGGGACGTCTGGGACATTAGGGACATACGGGACAGCTAGGACGTCTGGGACGTTTGGGACGTTAGGGACATATGGTACATCTGGGACGTCTGGGACGTTAGGGACATATAGGACATCTAGGACGTTTAGGATGTTAGGGACAAATAGGACATCTAGGACGTCTGGGACGTCTGGGACTTTAAAGACATATGGGACATTTAGGACGCCTGGGACATTAGGGACATATGGGACATCTGAGACGTCTGAGACGTTAAGGACATATGGGACATCTAGTACGTCTGGGACGTCTGGGACGTTAAGGACATATAAGACATTTAGGACGCCTGGGACATTAGGGACATATGGAACATCTGGGACGTCTGTGACGTTAGGGACATGTACGACATCTAGGACGTCTGGGACGTTAGGGACATATGGAACATCTAGGACGTCTGGGACGTCTGGGACGTTAGGGACATATGGAACATCTAGGACCCTTGGGACATTAGGGACATATGGGACATATGGGGCATCATGGACGTCTGGGACGTCTGGGACGTTAGGGCGTATGGGACGTATGGGACATATGGTACGTATGGGACGTTAGGCACATATAGGGCATCAGGGACGTGTGGGACGTTAATGACGTATGAGACATCTAGGACGTCTACAAAGTTAGGGACATATGGGACATCTGGGACGTCTGGGACGTTAGAAACATATGGGACATCTGGGACGTCTGAGACATTATGGGCATATGGGTCATATGGGACATCTGGGACGTCTGGGACGTTAGGGACATATGGGACGTCTGGGACGTCTGGGACGTTAGGGACATATGGGACATCTAGGACGCTTGGGACGTCTGGGACGTTAAGAACATGTGGGACATCTAGGACGTCTGGCACGTCTGGGACGTTAAGGACATATGAGACATTTAGGACGCCTGGTACATTAGGGATATATGGGACATATGGGACATCTGGGACGCCTAGGACAAATGGGACATATGGGACATATGGGACATCTGAGACGTCTGGGACGTTAGGGAAATATGGGGCATCTGGGACGTCTGGGACGTTAAGGACGCATGGGTCATCTAGGACGTCTAGAACGTTAGGGACATATGGGACATCTAGGACGTCTGGGACGTTAGGGCCATATGGGACATTTGGGACGTCTGGGACATTAGGGACATTAGGGACATATGGCACATTTGGGACATCTAGGACGTTAGGGACATATGGAACATCTAGGACGTCTGGGACGTCTGGGACGTTAGGGACATATGGAACATCTAGGACGCCTGGGATATTAGGGACATATGGGACATATGGGGCATCTGGGACGTCTGGGACGTCTGGGACGTTAGGGGCGTATGGGACGTATGGGACATCTGGTACGTATGGGACGTTAGGCACATATAGGGCATCAGGGACGTCTGGGACGTTAAGGACGTATGAGACATCTAGGACGTCTAATAAGTTAGGGACATATGGGACATCTGGGACGTCTGGGACGTTAGAAACATATGGGACATCTGGGACGTCTGAGACATTATGGGCATATGGGTCATATGGGACATCTGGGACGTCTGGGACGTTAGGGACATATGGGACGTCTGGGACGTCTGGGACGTTAGGGACATATGGGACATTTAGGACGCTTGGGACGTCTGGGACGTTAAGAACATGTGGGACATCTAGGACGTCTGGCACGTCTGGGACGTTAAGGACATATGGGACATTTAGGACGCCTGGTACATTAGGGATATATGGGACATATGGGACATCTGGGACGCCTAGGACAAATGGGACATATGGGACACATGGGACATCTGTGACGTCTGGGACGTTACGGAAATATGGGGCATCTGGGACGTCTGGGACGTTAAGGACGCATGGGTCATCTAGGACGTCTAGAACGTTAGGGACATATGGGACATCTAGGACGTCTGGGATGTTAGGGCCATATGGGACATTTGGGACGTCTGGGACATTAGGGACATTAGGGACATATGGCACATTTGGGACATCTAGGACGTTAGGGACATATGGGACATCTAGGCCGTCTGGGACGTTAGAAACATATGGGCCATCTGGGACGTATGGGACGTTAGGGACATATGGGACATCTGGGACGTCTGGGACGTTAGGGACATATAGGATATCTAGGACGTCTGGGACATTAGGGACATATGGGACATCTATGACATCTGGTACGTCTGGGACGTTAAGGACATATAGGACATCTAGGACGTCTGGGACGTTAGGGACATATACGACATCTAGGTCGTCTGGGACGTTAGGGACATATGGGACATCTAGGACGTCTGGGACGTCTGGGACGTTAGGGACATATGGTACATCTGGGACGTCTGGGACGTTAGGGACAAATAGGGCAGCTAGGACATCTAGGACGTTTAGGACGTTAGGGACAAATAGGACATCTAGGACGTCTGGGACGTCTGGGACTTTATGGACATATGGGACATTTAGGACGCCTAGGACATTAGGGACATATGGGACATCTGAGACGTCTGAGACGTTAAGGACATATGGGACATCTAGTACGTCTGGGACGTCTGGGAAGTTAAGGACATATAAGACATTTAGGACGCCTGGGACATTAGGGACATATGGAACATCTGGGACGTCTGGGACGTTAGGGACATGTAGGAGATCTAGGACGTCTGGGACATTAGGGACATATGGAACATCTAGGACGTCTGGGACGTCTGGGACGTTAGGCACATATGGAACATCTAGGACGCCTGGGACATTAGGGACATATGGGACATATGGGGCATCTGGGACGTCTGGGACGTCTGGGACGTTAGGGGCGTATGGGACGTATGGGACATCTGGTACGTATGGGACGTTAGGCACATATAGGGCATCAGGGACGTCTGGGACGTTAAGGACGTATGAGACATCTAGGACGTCTAGGAAGTTAGGGACATATGGGACATCTGGGACGTCTGGGACGTTAGAAACATATGGGACATCTGGGACGTCTGAGACATTATGGGCATATGGGTCATATGGGACGTCTGGGACGTTTGGGACGTTAGGGACATATGGGACATCTAGGACGCTTGGGACGTCTGGGACGTTAAGAACATGTGGGACATCTAGGACGTCTGGCACGTCTGGGACGTTAAGGACATATGGGACATTTAGGACGCCTGGTACATTAGGGATATATGGGACATATGGGACATCTGGGACGCCTAGGACAAATGGGACATATGGGACATCTGAGACGTCTGGGACGTTAGGGAAATATGGGGCATCCGGGACGTCTGGGACGTTAAGGACGCATGGGTCATCTAGGACGTCTAGAACGTTAGGGACATATGGGACATCTAGGCCGTCTGGGACGTTAGAAACATATGGGACATCTGGGACGTCTGAGACATTATGGGCATATGGGTCATATGGGACATCTGGGACGTCTGGGACGTTAGGGACATATGGGACGTCTGAGACATTATGGGCATATGGGTCATATGGGACATCTGGGACGTCTGGGACGTTAGGGACATATGGAACATCTGGGACGTCTGGGACGTTAGAAACATATGGGACATCTGGGACGTCTGAGACATTATGGGCATATGGGTCATATGGGACATCTGGGACGTCTGGGACGTTAGGGACATATGGGACGTCTGGGGCGTCTGGGACGTTAGGGACATATGGGACATCTAGGACGCTTGGGACGTCTGGGACGTTAAGAACATGTGGGACATCTAGGACATCTGGCACGTCTGGGACGTTAAGGACATATGGGACATTTAGGACGCCTGGTACATAAGGGATATATGGTACATATGGGACATCTGGGACGCCTAGGACAAATGGGACATATGGGACATATGGGACATCTGAGACGTGTGGGACGTTAGGGAAATATGGGGCATCTGGGACGTCTGGGACGTTAAGGACGCATGGGTCATCTAGGACGTCTAGAACGTTAGGGACATATGGGACATCTAGGACGTCTGGGACGTTAGGGCCATATGGGACATTTGGGACGTCTGAAACAATAGGGACATTAGGGACATATGGCACATTTGGGACATGTAGGACGTTAGGGACATATGGGACATCTAGGCCGTCTGAGACGTTAGAAACATATGGGCCATCTGGGACGTATGGGACGTTAGGGACATATTGGACATCTGGGACGTTTGGGACGTTAGGGACATATAGGACATCTAGGACGTCTGGGACATTAGGGACATATGGGACATCTAGGACGTCTGGGACGTCTGGGACGTTAAGGACATATAGGACATCTAGGACGTCTGGGACGTTAGGGACATATACGACATCTAGGACGTCTGGGACGTTAGGGACATATGGGACATCTAGGACGTCTGGGACGTCTGGGACGTTAGGGACATACGGGACAGCTAGGACGTCTGGGACGTCTGGGACGTTAGGGACATATGGTACATCTGGGACGTCTGGGACGTTAGGGACATATAGGACATCTAGGACGTCTGGGACGTCTGGGACTTTAAGGACATATGGGACATTTATGACGCCTGGGACATTAGGGACATATGGGACATCTGGGACGTCTGGGACGTTAGGGACATGTAGGACATCTAGGACGTCTGGGACGTTAAGGACGCATGGGTCATCTAGGACGTCTAGAACGTTAGGGACATATGGGACATCTAGGCCGTCTGGGACGTTAGAAACATATGGGACATCTGGGACGTCTGAGACATTATGGGCATATGGGTCATATGGGACATCTGGGACGTCTGGGACGTTAGGGACATATGGGACGTCTGGGACGTCTGAGTCATTGTGGGCATATGGGTCATATGGGACATCTGGGACGTCTGGGACGTTAGAAACATATGGGACATCTGGGACGTCTGAGACATTATGGGAATATGGGTCATATGGGACA
>CALNHX010009845.1:0-45788 GCA_940337035.1 Agriotes lineatus
ACGAGAAAACTGTACATGGTGCCACGATTAAACTTATACATAAATTAAGTTGCCCCATAACCAATCTAACAGTGCCCCTGCCAAACACTTGCAAGCCGTGGACAGGGGTAGCAGCCAACCCCAAAATATTCAAAAATTAATTACAAGAAAACTGTACATGGTGCCACGATTAAACTTATACATAAATTAAGTTGCCCCATAACCAATCTAACAGTGCCCCTGCCAAACACTTGCAAGCCGTGGACAGGGGTAGCAGCCAACCCCAAAATATTCAAAAATTAATTACGAGAAAACTGTACATGGTACCACGATTAAAATTATACATAAATTAATTTGTCCCATAACCAATCTAACAGTGCCCCTGCCAAACACTCGCAAGCAGTCGAAGGGGGTAGCAGCCAACCCCAAAATATTCAAAAATTGATTACGAGAAAACTGTACATGGTGCCACGATTAAACTTATACATAAATTAAGTTGCCCCATAACCAATCTAACAGTGCCCCTGCCAAACACTTGCAAGCCGTGGACAGGGGTAGCAGCCAACCCCAAAATATTCAAAAATTAATTACAAGAAAACTGTACATGGTGCCACGATTAACCTTATACATAAAATAAGTTGCCCCATAACCAATCTAACAATACCCTTGCCAAACACTCGCAAGCCGTCAAAGGGGGTAGCAGTCAATCCCAAAATATTCAAAAATTGATTACGAGAAAACTGTACATGGGGCCATGATTAAAATTATACATAAATTAAGTTGCCCCATAACCAATCTAACAGTGCCCCTGCCAAACACTCGCAAGCCGTGGAAAAGGGTAGCAGCCAACCCCAAAATATTCAAAAATTGATTACGAGAAAACTGTACATGGTGCCACGATTAAACTTATACATAAATTAAGTTGCCCCATAACCAATCTAACAGTGCCCCTGCCAAACACTTGCAAGCCGTGGACAGGGGTAGCAGCCAACCCCAAAATATTCAAAAATTAATTACAAGAAAACTGTACATGGTGCCACGATTAAACTTATACATAAATTAAGTTGCCCCATAACCAATCTAACAGTGCCCCTGCC
Organism: Agriotes lineatus; assembly: GCA_940337035.1. Lineage (NCBI taxonomy): Eukaryota > Metazoa > Arthropoda > Insecta > Coleoptera > Elateridae > Agriotes > Agriotes lineatus. Next base: position 1,077 of record CALNHX010009845.1, read on the forward strand.
AAACACTCGCAAGCAGTCGAAGGGGGTAGCAGCCAACCCCAAAATATTCAAAAATTGATTACGAGAAAACTGTACATGGTGCCACGATTAACCTTATACATAAAATAAGTTGCCCCATAACCAATCTAACAATACCCTTGCCAAACACTCGCAAGCCGTCAAAGGGGGTAGCAGTCAATACCAAAATATTCAAAAATTGATTACGAGAAAACTGCACATGGTGCCATGATTAAAATTATACATAAATTAAGTTGCCCCATAACCAATCTAACAGTGCCCCTGCCAAACACTCGCAAGCCGTGGAAAAGGGTAGCAGCCAACCCCAAAATATTCAAAAATTAATTACGAGAAAACTGTACATGGTGCCACGATTAAACTTATACATAAATTAAGTTGCCCCATAACCAAACTAACAGTGCCCCTGAAAAACACTCGCAAGTCGTCAAAGGGAGTAGCAGCCAACCCCAAAATATTCAAAAATTAATTACGAGAAAACTGTACATGGTGCCATGATTAAAATTATACATAAATTAAGTTGCCCCATAACCAATCTAACAGTGCCCCTGCCAAACACTCGCAAGCCGTGGAAAAGGGTAGCAGCCAACCCCAAAATATTCAAAAATTGATTACGAGAAAACTGTACATGGTACCACGATTAAACTTATACATAAATTAATTTGTCCCATAACCATTCTAACAGTGCCCCTGCCAAACACTTGCAAGCCGTGGACAGGGGTAGCAGCCAACCCCAAAATATTCAAAAATTAATTACAAGAAAACTGTACATGGTGCCACGACTAACCTTATACATAAAATAAGTTGCCCCATAACCAATCTAACAATACCCTTGCCAAACACTCGCAAGCCGTCAAAGGGGGAAGCAGTCAATCCCAAAATATTCAAAAATTGATTACGAGAAAACTGTACATGGTGCCATGATTAAAATTATACATAAATTAAGTTGCCCCATAACCAATCTAACAGTGCCCCTGCCAAACACTCGCAAGCCGTGGAAAAGGGTAGCAGCCAACCCCAAAATATTCAAAAATTGATTACGAGAAAACTGTAAATGGTGCCACGATTAAACTTATACATAAAACAAGTTGCCCCATAACCAATCTAACAATACCCTTGCCAAACACTCGCAAGTCGTCAAAGGGGGTTGCAGTCAATCCCAAAATATTCAAAAATTAATTACGAGAAAACTGTACATGGTACCACGATTAAACTTATACATAAATTAATTTGCCCCATAACCAATCTAACAGTGCCCCTGCCAAATACTCGCAAGCCGTGGACAGGGGTAGCAGCCAACCCCAAAATATTCAAAAATTAATTACGAGAAAACTGTACATGGTGCCACGATTAAACTTATACATAAATTAAGTTGTCCCATGACCAATCTAACAGTGACCCTGCCAAACACTTGCAAGCCGTGGACAGGGGTAGCAGCCAACCCCAAAATATTCAAAAATTAATTACGAGAAAACTGTACATGGTACCACGATTAAACTTATACATAAATTAATTTGTCCCATAACCAATCTAACAGTGCCCCTGCCAAACACTCGCAAGCAGTCGAAGGGGGTAGCAGCCAACCCCAAAATATTCAAAAATTGATTACGAGAAAACTGTACATGGTGCCACGATTAAACTTATACATAAATTAAGCTGCCCTATAACCAATCTAACAGTGCCCCTGCCAAACACTTGCAAGCCGTGGACAGGGGTAGCAGCCAACCCCAAAATATTCAAAAATTAATTACAAGAAAACTGTACATGGTGCCACGATTAACCTTATACATAAAATAAGTTGCCCCATAACCAATCTAACAATACCCTTGCCAAACACTCGCAAGCCGTCAAAGGGGAAGCAGTCAATCCCAAAATATTCAAAAATTGATTACGAGAAAACTGTACATGGTGCCATGATTAAAATTATACATAAATTAAGTTGCCCCATAACCAATCTAACAGTGCCCCTGCCAAACACTCGCAAGCCGTGGAAAAGGGTAGCAGCCAACCCCAAAATATTCAAAAATTGATTACGAGAAAACTGTACATGGTGCCACGATTAAACTTATACATAAAATAAGTTGCCCCATAACCAATCTAACAATACCCTTGCCAAACACTCGCAAGCCGTCAAAGGGGGAAGCAGTCAATCCCAAAATATTCAAAAATTGATTACGAGAAAACTGTACATGGTGCCATGTTTAAAATTATACATAAATTAAGTTGCCCCATAACCAATCTAACAGTGCCCCTGCCAAATACTCGCAAGCCGTCGAAGGGGGTAGCAACCAACCCTAAAATATTCAAAAATTAATTACGAGAAAACTGTACATGGTGCCACGATTAAACTTATACATAAATTAAGTTGCCCCATAACCAAACTAACAGTGCTCCTGAAAAACACTCGCAAGCCGTCAAAGGGGGTAGCAGCCAACCCCAAAATATTCAAAAATTAATTACGAGAAAACTGTACATGGTGCCACGATTAAACTTATACATAAATTAAGTTGCCCCATGACCAACCTAACAGTGACCCTGCCAAACACTTGCAAGCCGTGGACAGGGGTAGCAGCCAACCCCAAAATATTCAAAAATTAATTACGAGAAAACTGTACATGGTACCACGATTAAACTTATACATAAATTAATTTGTCCCATAACCAATCTAACAGTGCCCCTGCCAAACACTCGCAAGCAGTCGAAGGGGGTAGCAGCCAACCCCAAAATATTCAAAAATTGATTACGAGAAAACTGTACATGGTGCCACGATTAAACTTATACATAAATTAAGTTGCCCTATAACCAATCTAACAGTGCCCCTGCCAAACACTTGCAAGCCGTGGACAGGGGTAGCAGCCAACCCCAAAATATTCAAAAATTAATTACAAGAAAACTGTACATGGTGCCACGATTAACCTTATACATAAAATAAGTAGCCCCATAACCAATCTAACAATACCCTTGCCAAACACTCGCAAGCCGTCAAAGGGGAAGCAGTCAATCCCAAAATATTCAAAAATTGATTACGAGAAAACTGTACATGGTGCCATGATTAAAATTATACATAAATTAAGTTGCCCCATAACCAATCTAACAGTGCCCCTGCCAAACACTCGCAAGCCGTGGAAAAGGGTAGCAGCCAACCCCAAAATATTCAAAAATTGATTACGAGAAAACTGTACATGGTGCCACGATTAAACTTATACATAAATTAAGTTGCCCCATAACCAATCTAACAGTGCCCCTGCCAAACACTTGCAAGCCGTGGACAGGGGTAGCAGCCAACCCCAAAATATTCAAAAATTAATTACAAGAAAACTGTACATGGTGCCACGATTAAACTTATACATAAATTAAGTTGCCCCTTAACCAATCTAACAGTGCCCCTGCCAAACACTTGCAAGCCGTGGACAGGGGTAGCAGCCAACCCCAAAATATTCAAAAATTAATTACGAGAAAACTGTACATGGTACCACGATTAAACTTATACATAAATTAATTTGTCCCATAACCAATCTAACAGTGCCCCTGCCAAACACTCGCAAGCAGTCGAAGGGGGTAGCAGCCAACCCCAAAATATTCAAAAATTGATTACGAGAAAACTGTACATGGTGCCACGATTAAACTTATACATAAATTAAGTTGCCCCATAACCAATCTAACAGTGCCCCTGCCAAACACTTGCAAGCCGTGGACAGGGGTAGCAGCCAACCCCAAAATATTCAAAAATTAATTACAAGAAAACTGTACATGGTGCCACGATTAACCTTATACATAAAATAAGTTGCCCCATAACCAATCTAACAATACCCTTGCCAAACACTCGCAAGCCGTCAAAGGGGGTAGCAGTCAATCCCAAAATATTCAAAAATTGATTACGAGAAAACTGTACATGGGGCCATGATTAAAATTATACATAAATTAAGTTGCCCCATAACCAATCTAACAGTGCCCCTGCCAAACACTCGCAAGCCGTGGAAAAGGGTAGCAGCCAACCCCAAAATATTCAAAAATTGATTACGAGAAAACTGTACATGGTGCCACGATTAAACTTATACATAAATTAAGTTGCCCCATAACCAATCTAACAGTGCCCCTGCCAAACACTTGCAAGCCGTGGACAGGGGTAGCAGCCAACCCCAAAATATTCAAAAATTAATTACAAGAAAACTGTACATGGTGCCACGATTAAACTTATACATAAATTAAGTTGCCCCATAACCAATCTAACAGTGCCCCTGCCAAACACTCGCAAGCAGTCGAAGGGGGTAGCAGCCAACCCCAAAATATTCAAAAATTGATTACGAGAAAACTGTACATGGTGCCACGATTAACCTTATACATAAAATAAGTTGCCCCATAACCAATCTAACAATACCCTTGCCAAACACTCGCAAGCCGTCAAAGGGGGTAGCAGTCAATACCAAAATATTCAAAAATTGATTACGAGAAAACTGCACATGGTGCCATGATTAAAATTATACATAAATTAAGTTGCCCCATAACCAATCTAACAGTGCCCCTGCCAAACACTCGCAAGCCGTGGAAAAGGGTAGCAGCCAACCCCAAAATATTCAAAAATTAATTACGAGAAAACTGTACATGGTGCCACGATTAAACTTATACATAAATTAAGTTGCCCCATAACCAAACTAACAGTGCCCCTGAAAAACACTCGCAAGTCGTCAAAGGGAGTAGCAGCCAACCCCAAAATATTCAAAAATTAATTACGAGAAAACTGTACATGGTGCCATGATTAAAATTATACATAAATTAAGTTGCCCCATAACCAATCTAACAGTGCCCCTGCCAAACACTCGCAAGCCGTGGAAAAGGGTAGCAGCCAACCCCAAAATATTCAAAAATTGATTACGAGAAAACTGTACATGGTACCACGATTAAACTTATACATAAATTAATTTGTCCCATAACCATTCTAACAGTGCCCCTGCCAAACACTTGCAAGCCGTGGACAGGGGTAGCAGCCAACCCCAAAATATTCAAAAATTAATTACAAGAAAACTGTACATGGTGCCACGACTAACCTTATACATAAAATAAGTTGCCCCATAACCAATCTAACAATACCCTTGCCAAACACTCGCAAGCCGTCAAAGGGGGAAGCAGTCAATCCCAAAATATTCAAAAATTGATTACGAGAAAACTGTACATGGTGCCATGATTAAAATTATACATAAATTAAGTTGCCCCATAACCAATCTAACAGTGCCCCTGCCAAACACTCGCAAGCCGTGGAAAAGGGTAGCAGCCAACCCCAAAATATTCAAAAATTGATTACGAGAAAACTGTAAATGGTGCCACGATTAAACTTATACATAAAACAAGTTGCCCCATAACCAATCTAACAATACCCTTGCCAAACACTCGCAAGCCGTCAAAGGGGGTTGCAGTCAATCCCAAAATATTCAAAAATTAATTACGAGAAAACTGTACATGGTACCACGATTAAACTTATACATAAATTAATTTGCCCCATAACCAATCTAACAGTGCCCCTGCCAAATACTCGCAAGCCGTGGACAGGGGTAGCAGCCAACCCCAAAATATTCAAAAATTAATTACGAGAAAACTGTACATGGTGCCACGATTAAACTTATACATAAATTAAGTTGTCCCATGACCAATCTAACAGTGACCCTGCCAAACACTTGCAAGCCGTGGACAGGGGTAGCAGCCAACCCCAAAATATTCAAAAATTAATTACGAGAAAACTGTACATGGTACCACGATTAAACTTATACATAAATTAATTTGTCCCATAACCAATCTAACAGTGCCCCTGCCAAACACTCGCAAGCAGTCGAAGGGGGTAGCAGCCAACCCCAAAATATTCAAAAATTGATTACGAGAAAACTGTACATGGTGCCACGATTAAACTTATACATAAATTAAGCTGCCCTATAACCAATCTAACAGTGCCCCTGCCAAACACTTGCAAGCCGTGGACAGGGGTAGCAGCCAACCCCAAAATATTCAAAAATTAATTACAAGAAAACTGTACATGGTGCCACGATTAACCTTATACATAAAATAAGTTGCCCCATAACCAATCTAACAATACCCTTGCCAAACACTCGCAAGCCGTCAAAGGGGGAAGCAGTCAATCCCAAAATATTCAAAAATTGATTACGAGAAAACTGTACATGGTGCCATGATTAAAATTATACATAAATTAAGTTGCCCCATAACCAATCTAACAGTGCCCCTGCCAAACACTCGCAAGCCGTGGAAAAGGGTAGCAGCCAACCCCAAAATATTCAAAAATTGATTACGAGAAAACTGTACATGGTGCCACGATTAAACTTATACATAAAACAAGTTGCCCCATAACCAATCTAACAATACCCTTGCCAAACACTCGCAAGCCGTCAAAGGGGGTAGCAGTCAATCCCAAAATATTCAAAAATTGATTACGAGAAAACTGTACATGGTGCCATGATTAAAATTATACATAAATTAAGTTGCCCCATAACCAATCGGAAAAATGGGTAACAGACAAATGTACAGAAATAGAAGACCTTCAAAAGAAACACGATGCATTCAATCTTCACAGAAAAATTAAAGAATTAACAGGCAACTTGAAGAAAAACCAACCACGCTTACTAAAAGACAAAGATGGGAAAATTATCCTAGACATACAAAACAAGCTAAAACGTTGGAAAGAGTACATAGAAGAACTTTTTGCAGACCAAAGACCAGAAGCAAACAATAATACAGAACATGCGGGCCTAAAAATATTAAAACAAGAAGTTTGGTATGCACTGAAGAACTCCAAAAATAGAAAAAGCACAGGCCCAGACGATATTCCTATAGAACTACTGAAGTTAATCAGCGAAGACAACATCGACGTCCTAATTGATCTATTTAATACTATTTATCAAACAGGAATATTGCCAGAAGATTGGCTTGTTTCAACTTTTATCCCGCTACCAAAGAAGTCTAATGCAAGAGAATGCAACGAATATAGAACCATTAGTCTAATGAGTCATTGTCTAAAAACCTTCTTAAAAGTTATACATAACAGAATTCACAAAAAGATCGAAGAAAATATCAGTGACTCGCAGTTTGGATTTAGAAATGGAATGGGGACCAGAGAAGCTCTCTTTGCCATTAATGTTCTTGTACAACGCAGCTTAGACATGAATAAGGACGTATATACTTGCTTTGTCGATTTTGAAAAAGCATTCGACAAAGTCAAACATGAATGTCTAATAAACATCTTAAAGGAAAAGGGTATAGACGCAGCAGACATCAGGATAGTGCAAAACCTTTATTGGCACCAAATAGCTAACGTCAGACTGGAAAGCGAGCTGTCAGAAAATACAAAGATACAGCGAGGCGTAAGACAGGGATGTGTACTATCGCCGCTTCTATTTAATATCTACTCGGAAGCTATTTTCCAAAAGGCACTGAACGATGTACAAGCTGGAGTCACTATAAATGGACAACCAGTGAATAATATACGCTACGCCGATGATACGGTGATAATTGCGGACAACATTGAAGACTTACAAATAATGACAGAAAGAGTGAACAACGCGAGTGAAGAGTATGGCCTAAAAATGAATCTACAAAAGACCAGATTCATGGTATTCACAAAAAATTCGAACATGCAAGCCAATCTCACCATAAATAATATACAGATAGAAAGAATATATAAGTACAAATATTTAGGCACATGGCTCACGCATTCAGGAGAGCAAACTTTAGAAATACGAACTCGTATAGAAATAGCCAGAAATGCCTTTATAAAAATGAAAAAAATGCTAACTAGTAAGAATTTAAATCTTTCGCTTAGAATGAGAATGGCAAGATGTTATGTTTTCTCAACATTACTTTATGGAATGGAAGCCTGGACGATGAAAAAGACAGATGAGAGGAGAGTTGAGGCTTTCGAAATGTGGACTTATAGACGCATATTAAAAATACCCTGGACGGATAGAGTCACCAACGTAGAAGTACTCAATCGTATGAGCAAACAGGTAGAAGTTATTAACACCATAAAAAGAAGAAAACTAGAATACCTTGAACATGTCATAAGAGGAAAAAAGTACTCATTACTCCATATAATCATGCAGGGCAAGATTTGCGGAAAGAGAAACGTAGGGCGGAGACGAGGCTCTTGGTTGAAGAATCTTAGAGAGTGGTACAGTTGCAGTTCCGTCGAATTGTTTAGAGCAGCAGTTAACAGAGTTAGGATTGCCACGATGATAGCCGACCTTCGTTAGGAGATGGCACCTGAAGAAGAAGAATAACCAATCTAACAGTGCCCCTGCCAAATACTCGCAAGCCGTGGACAGGGGTAGCAGCCAACCCCAAAATATTCAAAAATTAATTACGAGAAAACTGTACATGGTGTCACGATTAAACTTATACATAAATTAATTTGTCCCATAACCAATCTAACAGTGCCCCTGCCAAACACTCGCAAGCAGTCGAAGGGGGTAGCAGCCAACCCCAAAATATTCAAAAATTGATTACGAGAAAACTGTACATGGTGCCACGATTAAACTTATACATAAATTAAGTTGCCCTATAACCAATCTAACAGTGCCCCTGCCAAACACTTGCAAGCCGTGGACAGGGGTAGCAGCCAACCCCAAAATATTCAAAAATTAATTACAAGAAAACTGTACATGGTGCCACGATTAACCTTATACATAAAATAAGTTGCCCCATAACCAATCTAACAGTGACCCTGCCAAACACTTGCAAGCCGTGGACAGGGGTAGCAGCCAACCCCAAAATATTCAAAAATTAATTACGAGAAAACTGTACATGGTACCACGATTAAACTTATACATAAATTAATTTGTCCCATAACCAATCTAACAGTGCCCCTGCCAAACACTCGCAAGCAGTCGAAGGGGGTAGCAGCCAACCCCAAAATATTCAAAAATTGATTACGAGAAAACTGTACATGGTGCCACGATTAAACTTATACATAAATTAAGTTGCCCTATAACCAATCTAACAGTGCCCCTGCCAAACACTTGCAAGCCGTGGACAGGGGTAGCAGCCAACCCCAAAATATTCAAAAATTAATTACAAGAAAACTGTACATGGTGCCACGATTAACCTTATACATAAAATAAGTTGCCCCATAACCAATCTAACAATACCCTTGCCAAACACTCGCAAGCCGTCAAAGGGGGAAGCAGTCAATCCCAAAATATTCAAAAATTGATTACGAGAAAACTGTACATGGTGCCATGATTAAAATTATACATAAATTAAGTTGCCCCATAACCAATCTAACAGTGCCCCTGCCAAACACTCGCAAGTCGTGGAAAAGGGTAGCAGCCAACCCCAAAATATTCAAAAATTGATTACGAGAAAACTGTACATGGTGCCACGATTAAACTTATACATAAAACAAGTTGCCCCATAACCAATCTAACAATACCCTTGCCAAACACTCGCAAGCCGTCAAAGGGGGTAGCAGTCAATCCCAAAATATTCAAAAATTAATTACGAGAAAACTGTACATGGTACCACGATTAAACTTATACATATATTAATTTGTCCCATAACCAATCTAACAGTGCCCCTGCCAAATACTCGCAAGCCGTGGACAGGGGTAGCAGCCAACCCCAAAATATTCAAAAATTAATTACGAGAAAACTGTACATGGTGCCACGATTAACCTTATACATAAAATAAGTTGCCCCATAACCAATCTAACAATACCCTTGCCAAACACTCGCAAGCCGTCAAAGGGGGAAGCAGTCAATCCCAAAATATTCAAAAATTGATTACGAGAAAACTGTACATGGTGCCATGATTAAAATTATACATAAATTAAGTTGCCCCATAACCAATCTAACAGTGCCCCTGCCAAACACTCGCAAGCCGTGGAAAAGGGTAGCAGCCAACCCAAAAATATTCAAAAATTGATTACGAGAAAACTGTACATGGTGCCACGATTAAACTTATACATAAATTAAGTTGCCCCATAACCAATCTAACAGTGCCCCTGCCAAACACTTGCAAGCCGTGGACAGGGGTAGCAGCCAACCCCAAAATATTAAAAAATTAATTACAAGAAAACTGTACTTGGTGCCACGATTAAACTTATACATAAATTAAGTTGCCCCATAACCAATCTAACAGTGCCCCTGCCAAACACTTGCAAGCCGTGGACAGGGGTAGCAGCCAACCCCAAAATATTCAAAAATTAATTACGAGAAAACTGTACATGGTACCACGATTAAACTTATACATAAATTAATTTGTCCCATAACCAATCTAACAGTGCCCCTGCCAAACACTCGCAAGCAGTCGAAGGGGGTAGCAGCCAACCCCAAAATATTCAAAAATTGATTACGAGAAAACTGTACATGGTGCCACGATTAAACTTATACATAAATTAAGTTGCCCCATAACCAATCTAACAGTGCCCCTGCCAAACACTTGCAAGCCGTGGACAGGGGTAGCAGCCAACCCCAAAATATTCAAAAATTAATTACAAGAAAACTGTACATGGTGCCACGATTAACCTTATACATAAAATAAGTTGCCACATAACCAATCTAACAATACCCTTGCCAAACACTCGCAAGCCGTCAAAGGGGGTAGCAGTCAATCCCAAAATATTCAAAAATTGATTACGAGAAAACTGTACATGGTGCCATGATTAAAATTATACATAAATTAAGTTGCCCCATAACCAATCTAACAGTGCCCCTGCCAAACACTCGCAAGCCGTGGAAAAGGGTAGCAGCCAACCCCAAAATATTCAAAAATTGATTACGAGAAAACTGTACATGGTGCCACGATTAAACTTATACATAAATTAAGTTGCCCCATAACCAATCTAACAGTGCCCCTGCCAAACACTTGCAAGCCGTGGACAGGGGTAGCAGCCAACCCCAAAATATTCAAAAATTAATTACAAGAAAACTGTACATGGTGCCACGATTAAACTTATACATAAATTAAGTTGCCCCATAACCAATCTAACAGTGCCCCTGCCAAACACTCGCAAGCAGTCGAAGGGGGTAGCAGCCAACCCCAAAATATTCAAAAATTGATTACGAGAAAACTGTACATGGTGCCACGATTAACCTTATACATAGAATAAGTTGCCCCATAACCAATCTAACAATACCCTTGCCAAACACTCGCAAGCCGTCAAAGGGGGTAGCAGTCAATACCAAAATATTCAAAAATTGATTACGAGAAAACTGCACATGGTGCCATGATTAAAATTATACATAAATTAAGTTGCCCCATAACCAATCTAACAGTGCCCCTGCCAAACACTCGCAAGCCGTGGAAAAAGGTAGCAGCCAACCACAAAATATTCAAAAATTAATTACGAGAAAACTGTACATGGTGCCACGATTAAACTTATACATAAATTAAGTTGCCCCATAACCAAACTAACAGTGCCCCTGAAAAAACTCGCAAGTTGTCAAAGGGAGTAGCAGCCAACCCCAAAATATACAAAAATTAATTACGAGAAAACTGTACATGGTGCCATGATTAAAATTATACATAAATTAAGTTGCCCCATAACCAATCTAACAGTGCCCCTGCCAAACACTCGCAAGCCGTGGAAAAGGGTAGCAGCCAACCCCAAAATATTCAAAAATTGATTACGAGAAAACTGTACATGGTACCACGATTAAACTTATACATAAATTAATTTGTCCCATAACCAATCTAACAGTGCCCCTGCCAAACACTTGCAAGCCGTGGACAGGGGTAGCAGCCAACCCCAAAATATTCAAAAATTAATTACAAGAAAACTGTACATGGTGCCACGACTAACCTTATACATAAAATAAGTTGCCCCATAACCAATCTAACAATACCCTTGCCAAACACTCGCAAGCCGTCAAAGGGGGAAGCAGTCAATCCCAAAATATTCAAAAATTGATTACGAGAAAACTGTACATGGTGCCATGATTAAAATTATACATAAATTAAGTTGCCCCATAACCAATCTAACAGTGCCCCTGCCAAACACTCGCAAGCCGTGGAAAAGGGTAGCAGCCAACCCCAAAATATTCAAAAATTGATTACGAGAAAACTGTACATGGTGCCACGATTAAACTTATACATAAAACAAGTTGCCCCATAACCAATCTAACAATACCCTTGCCAAACACTCGCAAGCCGTCAAAGGGGGTTGCAGTCAATCCCAAAATATTCAAAAATTAATTACGAGAAAACTGTACATGGTACCACGATTAAACTTATACATAAATTAATTTGCCCCATAACCAATCTAACAGTGCCCCTGCCAAATACTCGCAAGCCGTGGACAGGGGTAGCAGCCAACCCCAAAATATTCAAAAATGAATTACGAGAAAACTGTACATGGTGCCACGATTAAACTTATACATAAATTAAGTTGTCCCATGACCAATCTAACAGTGAAACTGCCAAACACTTGCAAGCCGTGGACAGGGGTAGCAGCCAACCCCAAAATATTCAAAAATTAATTACGAGAAAACTGTACATGGTACCACGATTAAACTTATACATAAATTAATTTGTCCCATAACCAATCTAACAGTGCCCCTGCCAAACACTCGCAAGCAGTCGAAGGGGGTAGCAGCCAACCCCAAAATATTCAAAAATTGATTACGAGAAAACTGTACATGGTGCCACGATTAAACTTATACATAAATTAAGTTGCCCTATAACCAATCTAACAGTGCCCCTGCCAAACACTTGCAAGCCGTGGACAGCGGTAGCAGCCAACCCCAAAATATTCAAAAATTAATTACAAGAAAACTGTACATGGTGCCACGATTAACCTTATACATAAAATAAGTTGCCCCATAACCAATCTAACAATACTCTTGCCAAACACTCGCAAGCCGTCAAAGGGGGAAGCAGTCAATCCCAAAATATTCACAAATTGATTACGAGAAAACTGTACATGGTGCCATGATTAAAATTATACATAAATTAAGTTGCCCCATAACCAATCTAACAGTGCCCCTGCCAAACACTCGCAAGCCGTGGAAAAGGGTAGCAGCCAACCCCAAAATATTCAAAAATTGATTACGAGAAAACTGTACATGGTGCCACGATTAAACTTATACATAAATTAAGTTGCCCCATAACCAATCTAACAGTGCCCCTGCCAAACACTTGCGAGCCGTGGACAGGGGTAGCAGCCAACCCCAAAATATTCAAAAATTAATTACAAGAAAACTGTACATGGTGCCACGATTAAACTTATACATAAATTAAGTTGCCCCATAACCAATCTAACAGTGCCCCTGCCAAACACTTGCAAGCCGTGGACAGGGGTAGCAGCCAACCCCAAAATATTCAAAAATTAATTACGAGAAAACTGTACATGGTACCACGATTAAACTTATACATAAATTAATTTGTCCCATAACCAATCTAACAATACCCTTGCCAAACACTCGCAAGCAGTCGAAGGGGGTAGCAGCCAACCCCAAAATATTCAAAAATTGATTACGAGAAAACTGTACATGGTGCCACGATTAAACTTATACATAAATTAAGTTGCCCCATAACCAATCTAACAGTGCCCCTGCCAAACACTTGCAAGCCGTGGACAGGGGTAGCAGCCAACCCCAAAATATTCAAAAATTAATTACAAGAAAACTGTACATGGTGCCACGATTAACCTTATACATAAAATAAGTTGCCCCATAACCAATCTAACAATACCCTTGCCAAACACTCGCAAGCCGTCAAAGGGGGTAGCAGTCAATCCCAAAATATTCAAAAATTGATTACGAGAAAACTGTAAATGGTGCCATGATTAAAATTATACATAAATTAAGTTGCCCCATAACCAATCTAACAGTGCCCCTGCCAAACACTCGCAAGCCGTGGAAAAGGGTAGCAGCCAACCCCAAAATATTCAAAAATTGATTACGAGAAAACTGTACATGGTGCCACGATTAAACTTATACATAAATTAAGTTGCCCCATAACCAATCTAACAGTGCCCCTGCCAAACACTTGCAAGCCGTGGAAAGGGGTAGCAGCCAACCCCAAAATATTCAAAAATTAATTACAAGAAAACTGTACATGGTGCCACGATTAAACATATACATAAATTAAGTTGCCCCATAACCAATCTAACAGTGCCCCTGCCAAACACTCGCAAGCAGTCGAAGGGGGTAGCAGCCAACCCCAAAATATTCAAAAATTGATTACGAGAAAACTGTACATGGTGCCACGGTTAACCTTATACATAAAATAAGTTGCCCCATAACCAATCTAACAATACCCTTGCCAAACACTCGCAAGCCGTCAAAGGGGGTAGCAGTCAATACCAAAATATTCAAAAATTGATTACGAGAAAACTGCACATGGTGCCATGATTAAAATTATACATAAATTAAGTTGCCCCATAACCAATCTAACAGTGCCCCTGCCAAACACTCGCAAGCCGTGGAAAATGGTAGCAGCCAACCCCAAAGTATTCAAAAATTAATTACGAGAAAACTGTACATGGTGCCACGATTAAACTTATACATAAATTAAGTTGCCCCATAACCAAACTAACAGTGCTTCTGAAAAACACTCGCAAGCCGTCAAAGGGAGTAGCAGCCAACCCCAAAATATTCAAAAATTAATTACGAGAAAACTGTACATGGTGCCACGATTAAACTTATACATAAATTAAGTTGCCCCATAACCAAACTAACAGTGCCCCTGAAAAACACTCGCAAGCCGTCAAAGGGAGTAGCAGCCAACCCCAAAATATTCAAAAATTAATTACGAGAAAACTGTACATGGTGCCACGATTAAACTTATACATAAAACAAGTTGCCCCATAACCAATCTAACAATACCCTTGTCAAACACTCGCAAGCCGTCAAAGGGAGTAGCAGCCAACCCCAAAATATTCAAAAATTAATTACGAGAAAACTGTACATGGTGCCACGATTAAACTTATACATAAATTAAGTTGCCCCATAACCAATCTAACAGTGTCCCTGCCAAACACTCGCAAGCCGTGGAAAAGGGTAGCAGCCAACCCCAAAATATTCAAAAATTAATTACGAGAAAACTGTACATGGTGCCACGATTAAACTTATACATAAAACAAGTTGCCCCATAACCAATCTAACAGTGCCCCTGCCAAACACTCGCAAGCCGTGAAAAAGGGTAGCAGCCAACCCCAAAATATTCAAAAATTAATTACGAGAAAACTGTACATGGTGCCACGATTAAACTTATACATAAATTAAGTTGCCCCATAACCAAACTAACAGTGCCCCTGAAAAACACTCGCAAGCCGTCAAAGGGAGTAGCAGCCAACCCCAAAATATTCAAAAATTAATTACGAGAAAACTGTACATGGTGCCACGATTAACTTATACATAAATTAAGTTGCCCCATAACCAAACTAACAGTGCCCCTGAAAAACACTCGCAAGCCGTCAAAGGGAGTAGCAGCCAACCCCAAAATATTCAAAAATTAATTACGAGAAAACTGTACATGGTGCCACGATTAAACTTATACATAAAACAAGTTGCCCCATAACCAATCTAACAGTGCCCCTGCCAAACACTCGCAAGCCGTGGAAAAGGGTAGCAGCCAACCCCAAAATATTCAAAAATTGATTACGAGAAAACTGTACATGGTGCCACGATTAAACTTATACATAAAACAAGTTGCCCCATAACCAATCTAACAATACCCTTGCCAAACACTCGCAAGCCGTCAAAGGGGGTAGCAGTCAATCCCAAAATATTCAAAAATTGATTACGAGAAAACTGTACATGGTGCCACGATTAAACTTATACATAAATTAAGTTGCCTCATAACCAATCTACCGTGCCCCTGCCAAACACTCGCAAGCCGTCGAAGGAGGTAGCAACCAACCCCAAAATATTCAAAAATTAATTACGAGAAAACTGTACATGGTGTAACGATTAAACTTATACATAAATTAAGTTGCCCCATGACCAATCTAACAGTACTCCTGCCAAACACTCGCAAGCCGTCGAAGGGGGTAGCAACCAACCCCAAAATATTAAAAAACTAATTACGAGAAAACTGTACATGGCGCCACGATTAATCTTTTACATAAATTAAATTGCCCCATAACCAAACTAACAGTGCCCCTGAAAAACACTCGCAAGCCGTCAAAGGGGGTAGCAGCCAACCCCAAGATATTCCAAAATAAATTAGGAGAAAACTGTACATGGTGCCACGATTAATCTTATACATAAATTAAGTTGCCTCATAACCAATCTACAGTGCCCCTGCCAAACACTCGCAAGCCGTCGAAGGGGGTAGCAACCAACCCCAAAATATTCAAAAATTAATTACGAGAAAACTGTACATGGTGCCACGATTAAACTTATACATAAATTAAGTTGCCCCATGACCAATCTAACAGTGCCCCTGCCAAACACTCGCAAACCGTCGAAGGGGGTAGCAACCAACCCCAAAATATTAAAAAACTAATTACGAGAAAACTGTACATGGTGCCACGATTAAACTTATACATAAATTAAGTTGCCCCATAACCAAACTAACAGTGCCCCTGAAAAACACTCGCAAGCCGTCAAACGGGGTAGCAGCCAACCCCAAGATATTCAAAAATAAATTAGGAGAAAACTGTACATGGTGCCACGATTAAACTTATACATAAATTAAGTTGCCTCATAACCAATCTACAGTGCCCCTGCCAAACACTCGCAAGCCGTCGAAGGGGGTAGCAACCAACCCCAAAATATTCAAAAATTAATTACGAGAAAACTGTACCTGGTGTAACGATTAAACTTATACATAAATTAAGTTGCCCCATGACCAATCTAACAGTGCCCCTGCCAAACACTCGCAAGCCGTCGAAGGGGGTAGCAACCAACCCTAAAATATTCAAAAATTAATTACGAGAAAACTGTAAATGGTGCCACGATTAAACTTATACATAAATTAATTTGCCCCATAACCAATCTAACAGTGCCCCTGCCAAACATTCGCAAGCCGTCGAAGGGGGGTAGCAGCCAACCCCAAAATATTCAAAAATTGATTACGAGAAAACTGTACATGGTGCCACGATTAAGCTTATACATAAATTAAGTTGCCCCATAACGAATCTAACAGTGCCCCTGCCAAACACTCGCAAGCCGTCGAAGGGGGTAGCAGCCAACCCCAAAATATTCAAAAATTAATTACGAAAAAACTGTACATGGTGCCACGATTAAACTTACACATAAATTAAGTTGCCCCATAACCAATCTATCATGCCCCTGCCAAACACTTGCAAGCCGTGGAAGGGGGTAGCAGCCAACCCCAAAATATTCAAAAATTTATTACAAGAAAACAGTACATGGTGTCACGATTAAACTTATACATAAATTAAGTTGCCCCATAACCAATCTAACAATACCCTTGCCAAACAATCGCAAGCCGTCGAAGGGGGGTAGCAGTCAATTACAAAATATTCAAAAATTGATTACGAGAAAACTGTACATGGTGCCATGACTAAACTTATACATAAATTAAGTTGGCCCCATAGCCAATCTAACAGTGCCCCTGCCAAACACTCGCAAGCCGTGGAAGGGGGTAGCAGCCAACCCCAAAATATTCAAAAATTAATTACAAGAAAACTGTACATGGTGCCACGATTAAACTTATACATAAATTAAGTTGCCCCATAGCCAATCTAACAGTGCCCCCTGCCAAACACTCGCAAGCCGTGGAAGGGGGTAGCAGCCAACCCCAAAATATTCAAAAATTAATTACAAGAAAACTGTACATGGTGCCACGATTAAACTTATACATAAATTAAGTTGCCCCATAACCAAACTAACAGTGCCCCTGCCAAACACTCGCAAGCCGTCGAAGGGGGTAGCAACCAACCCCAAAATATTCAAAAATTAATTACGAGAAAACTGTACATGGTGTAACGATTAATCTTATACATAAATTAAGTTGTCCCATGACCAATCTAACAGTGCCCCCTGCCAAACACTCGCAAGCCGTCGAAGGGGGTAGCAACCAACCCCAAAATATTAAAAAACTAATTACGAGAAAACTGTACATGGTGCCACGATTAAACTTATACATAAATTAAGTTGCCCCATAACCAAACTAACAGTGCCCCTGAAAAACACTCGCCAGCCGTCAAAGGGGGTAGCAGCCAACCCCAAGATATTCAAAAATAAATTAGGAGAAAACTGTACATGGTGCCACGATTAAACTTATACATAAATTAAGTTGCCTCATAACCAATCTACAGTGCCCCTGCCAAACACTCGCAAGCCGTCGAAGGTGGGTAGCAACCAACCCCAAAAATATTCAAAAATTAATTACGAGAAAACTGTACATGGTGTAACGATTAAAGTTATACATAAATTAAGTTGCCCCATGACCAATCTAACAGTGCCCCTGCCAAACACTCGCAAGCCGTCGAAAGGGGGTAAGCAGCCAACCCAAAAATATTCAAAAATTAATTACGAGAAAACTGTACATGGTGCCACGATTAAACTTATACATAAATTAAGTTGCCCTATAACCAATCTAACAGTGCCCCTGCCAAACACTCTCAAGCCTTAAAAGGGGGTAGCAGCCAACCCCAAAATATTCAAAAATTAATTACGAGAAAAACTGTACATGGTACCACGATTAAACTTATACATAAATTAATTTGTCCCCATAACCAATGTAACAGAGCCCCTGCCAAACACTCGCAAGCCGTCGAAGGGGGGTAGCAGCCAACCCCAAAATATTCAAAAATTGATTACGAGAAAACTGTACATGGTGCCACGATTAAACTTATACATAAATTAAGTTGCCCCCATAACCAATCTAACAGTGCCCCTGCCAAACACTCGCAAGCCGTCAAAAGGGGTAGCAGCCAACCCCAAAATATTCAAAAATTAATTACGAGAAAACTGAACATGGTGCCACGATTAAACTTATACATAAATTAAGTTGCCCCATAACCAATCTAACACTGCCCCTGCCAAACACTCGCAAGCCGTGGAAGGGGGGGTAGCAACCAACCCCAAAATATTCAAATATTAATTACAAGAAAACTGTACATGGTGCCACGATTAAACTTATACATAAATTAAGTTGCCCCATAACCAATCTAACAATACCCTTGCCAAACACTCGCAAGCTGACGAAGGGGGTAGCAGTCAATTCCAAAATATTCAAAAATATTTACGAGAAAACTGTACATGGTGCCATGATTAAACTTATACATAAATTAAATTGCCCCATAACCAATCTAACAGTGCCCCTGCCAAACACTCGCAAGCCGTGGAAGGGGGGTAGCAGCCAACCCCAAAATATTCAAAAATTAATTACGAGAAAACTGTACATGGTGCCACGATTAAACTTATACATAAATTAAGTTGCCCCATAACCAAACTAACAGTGCCCCTGAAAAGCACTCGCAAGCCGTCGAAGGGGGGGTAGCAGCCAAAACCCCAAAATATTCAAAAATTAATTACGAGAAAACTGTACATGGTGCCATGCTTAAACTTATACATAAATTAAGTTGCCTCATAACCAAACTAACAGTGTCCCTGACAAACACTCGCAAACCGTCAAAGGGGGTAGCAACAACCCCAAAGTATTAAAAAATTAATTACGAGAAAACTGTACATGGTGCCACGATTAAACTTATACATAAATTAAGTTGCCTCATAACCAAACTAACAGTGTCCCTGACAAACACTCGCAAACCGTCAAAGGGGGTAGCAGCCAACCCCAAAATATACAAAAATTAATTACGAGAAAACTGTACATAGGTGCCCACGATTAAACTTATACATAAATTAAGTTGCATCATAACCAATCTAACAATACCCTTGCCAAACACTCGCAAGCTGACGAAAGGGGTAGCAGTCAATCCCAAAATATTCAAAAATTGATTACGAGAAAACTGTACATGGTGCCATGATTAAACTTATACATAAATTAATTGCCCCATAACCAATTTAACAGTGCCCCTGCCAAACACTCGCAAGCCGTGGAAGGGGGTAGCAGCCAACCCCAAAATATTCAAAAATTAATTACGAGGAAAACTGTACATGGTGCCACGATTAAACTTATACATAAATTAAGTTGCCCCCATAGACCAAACTAACAGTGCCCCTGAAAAGCACTCGCAAGCCGTCAAAGGGGGTAAGCAGCCAACCCCAAAATATTCAAAAATTAATTACGAGAAAACTGTACATGGTGCCACGATTAAACTTATACATAAATTAAGTTGCCCCATAACCAATCTACAGTGCCCCTGCCAAACACTTCGCAATCCGTCGAAAGGGGTAGCAACAACCCCAAAGTATTAAAAAATTAATTACGAGAAAACTGTACATGGTGCCACGATTAAAACTTATACATAAATTAAGTTGCCTCATAACCAAACTAACAGTGTCCCTGACAAACACTCGCAAACCGTCAAAGGGGGGTAGCAGCCAACCCCAAAATATACAAAAATTAATTACGAGAAAACTGTACATGGTGCCACGATTAAACTTATACATAAATTAAGTTGCCCCATGACCAATCTAACAGTGCCCCTGCCAAACACTCGCAAGCCGTCGAAGGGGGGGTAGCAACCAACCCCAAAATATTAAAAAACTAATTACGAGAACACTGTACATGGTGCCACGATTAAACTTATTACATAAATTAAATTGCGCCATAACCAATCTAACAGTGCCCCTGCCAAACACTCGCAAGCCGTCGAAAGGAGTAGCAGCCAACCCCAAAATATTCAAAAATTAATTACGAGGAAAACTGTACATGGTGTCACGATTAAACTTATACATAAATTAAGTTGCCCCATAACCAATCTAACAGTGCCCCTGCCAAACACTCGCAAGCCGTCAAAGGGGGGTAGCAGCCAACCCCAAAATACTCAAAAATTAATTACGAGAAACTGTACATGGGTGCCACGATAAAAACTTATACATAAATTAAGTTGCCCCATAACCAATTTAACGTGCCCCTGCCAAACACTCGCAAGCCGTTAAAGGGGGGTAGCAGCATACCTCAAAATATTCAAAAATTGATTACGAGAAAACTGTACATGGTGCCACGATTAAATTTATACATAAATTAAATTGCCCCATAACCAATCTAACAGTGCCCCTGCCAAACACTCGTCAGCCTCCGAAGGAGGTGGCAGCCATTCCAAAGGTATTAAAAAATTGGTTATGGGAAAGCTGTATAAGCCATTCACGACCTTTTTGGGACAGAGTTGGCTATGATTTCTTCTTTTCATGTTGGACTAACTGATTCGATGATGCAATTTTTTTTCTGTCTGTTATTATTTGAATATTGGTAAGAAATAAATGATCTATCAAGTGTGTAAAAAAAAAGTTTAATTTCCCTCAAAGGAAAAGTCAAAATGCCCAAAATAATTTTGTTACAACAAAAAGTTTCCATTAAACGATGCTACTTCCAATTTAAAAAGCACAGACCAAATTTAAAAGAAAGCGAGTTGATGTGGAGACTAGGAAATATCCGGCAACAATGTACCTATTCAGAAAATATAACCTTAAACTGAAAACAACCTAACCTAACACAAAAAGTGTCAATTTCCATTACGGAGTTTAGTTGCAACGGAGGTTCTGCCAACAGAATTACTAGATGGTCACAGCCTCACCTGACCCAAAAAGATCGTGAACGGCTTATACACAGTTTTTCAATTAGTTCTGTAAGTGTTAGTTAATAGTACTGAAGTGATGTTTAGGGTAGTTGTAAGGTTTAGTGTAAGTCATTGTTGTATTTAGTTGTGTCAGTGCTATTTATATATTTTTTAAAATCTCCAGTAGCGTGTACGTATTTAGTAATTGCAACAAAGGGGACAGAGATTGTTTTTTAAACTTGTTGTACCTACAGATAATAAACATCGTACATGTAGAAAACGATGGCAACTTTTGCATTGTTTAAGGTTTTCCGATACTGTACTTTCTCCACAGAATAAACAATTATCAATCATGCTGGTTGCCAATGTCAAAAGATATTTTTTTATATGTGTCCTATATTCGTCCATGGTTAATAATGAATTACCCACCAATGCTTGATTGTTAACTATCAGGCTGAAGAAATATACAATATATTCTCCACAATTATAGCTATCGTCTTGAATTGGATGTTGGTCAATGGCAATCCTCACTCAGAAAACTGTGAAGGCAAATATTGCTTATTGTAGTTATTGAAGCAGCTAGAAAACTGCAAAAGTACTTTTAACTTTAGTTTTGATTTTTCAATTGTACTACTAATGGATCTATGGAGCTAAATGTTTTTTGCTCGAAATTGAAAATAGCTAAACACCAGTGATAACCGTATTGCAGTAGCGGCGTTGCCAATTTTTTCTTATCAGTTTTGACGTTGGACAGGAAATAATCGGTATAGTTAGTTTGTTGAAATATTATGGTAGAGTAATTTGTGGGTACAATTGTTTCCACTCATGAGATTCATAACTAAGTCTACAAGATAATTATTTAACCATTGTCTAGTATTTAACGTTTCGTAGTCATTAATGTGCAACCGATAGCAGCAATCTGGATTACTGTAGCAAGCTACTATATATCCTCGTCCATTTTCTAATGTTTTATAAAACCAAATATCATCTACCAATCCATTTTCTAGGAAAACGAGTGGTTTTATTGTTGTCCATCGACGGTCTTGTGCCGATAATTGTTGACAAGGAGCAACAATTTCCGGAAATAAATAAAATAAATAAAATTCTTTTAGTTTAGGAAAAATACGAAACCAAAAGTTTCTGTCCCACTGTATTCTTTCTACCCTAATTAGTTTAGATGTATAAATAACAAAATCGCACCGTTGGCAACTTCTAGGACGCCTTGTATTTGATAATAATACGAATGTGTTATTTTAAGTTTCTTATATACATCTAAGTAGTCAATATTTAAATCATTAGGATGTACATTACATGTAGTTTTCTCGTAATTAATTTTTGAATATTTTGGGGTTGGCTGCTACCCTCTTCGACAGCTTGCGAGTGTTTGGCAGGGGCACTGTTAGATTGGTTATGGGGCAATTGCATTTATGTATAAGTTTAATCGTGGCACCATGTACAGTTTCCTCGTAATTAATTTTTGAATATTTTGGGGTTGGCTGCTACCCCCTTCGACGGCTTGCGAGTATTTGACAGGGGCACTGTTAGATTGGTTATAGGGCAATTTAATTTATGTATAAGGTTAATCGTGGCACCATGTACAGTTTTCTCGTAATTAATTTTTGAATATTTTGGGGTTGGCTGCTACCCCCTTTGACGGCTTGCGAGTGTTTGGCAGGGGCACTGTTAGATTGGTTATGGGGCAGCTTAATTTATGTATAAGTTTAATCATGGCACCATGTACAGTTTTCTCGTAATTAATTTTTGAATATTTTGGGGTTGGCTGCTACCCCTTTGACGGCTTGCGAGTGTTTGGCAAGGGCACTGTTAGATGGGTTATGGGGCAACTTAATTTATGTATAAGTTTAATCGTGGCACCATGTACAGTTTTCTCGTAATTAATTTTTGAATATTTTGGGGTTGGCTGCTACCCCCTTCGACGGCTTGCGAGTGTTTGGCAGGGTCACTGTTAGATTGGTTATGGGGCAACTTAATTTATGTATATGTTTAATCATGGCACATGTACAGTTTTCTCGTAAATAATTTTTGATTATTTTGGAGTTGGCTGCTACCCCCTTCCACGGCTTGCGAGTGTTTGGCAGGGTCACTGTTAGATTGGTTATGGGGCAACTTAATTTATGTATAAGTTTAATCGTGGCACCATGTACAGTTTTCTCGTAATTAATTTTTGAATGTTTTGGGGTTGGCTGTTACCCCCTTCGACGGATTGCGAGTGTTTGGCAGGAGCACTGTTAGATTGGTTATGGGGCAATTTAATTTATGTATAAGTTTAATCGTGGCACCATGTACAGTTTTCTCGTAATTAATTTTTGAATATTTTGGGGTTGGCTGCGACCCCCTTCGACGGCTTGCGAGTGTTTGGCAGGGACACTGTTAGATTGGTTATGGGGCAACTTAATTTATGTATAAGTTTAATCGTGGCACCATGTACAGTTTTCTCGTAATTAATTTTTGAATGTTTTGGGGTTGGCTGCTACCCCCTTTGACGGCTTGCGAGTGTTTGGCAGGGGCACTGTTAGATTGGCTATGGGGCAACTTAATTTATGTATAAGTTTAATCGTGGCACCATGTACAGTTTTCTCGTAATTAATTTTTGAATATTTTGGGGTTGGCTCCTACCCCCTTCGACGGCTTGCGAGTGTTTGGCAGGGTCACTGTTAGATTGGTCATGGGGCAACTTAATTTATGTATAAGTTTAATCGTGGCACCATGTACAGTTTTCTCGTAATTAATTTTTGAATATTTTGGGGTTGGCTGCTACCCCCTTTGACGGCTTGCGAGTGTTTGGCAGGGGCATTGTTAGATTGGTTATGGGGCAACTTAATTTATGTATAAGTTTAATCGTGGCACCATGTACAGTTTTCTCGTAATTAATTTTTGAATATTTTGGGGTTGGCTGCTACCCCCTTCGACGGCTTGCGAGTGTTTGGCAGGGACACTGTTAGATTGGTTATGGGGCAACTTAATTTATGTATAAGTTTAATCGTGGCACCATGTACAGTTTTCTCGTAATTAATTTTTGAAAACTTTGGGGTTGGCTGCTACCCCCTTCGACGGCTGGCGAGTGTTTGGCAGGGGCATTGTTAGATTGGTTTTGGGGCAATTTAATTTATGTATAAGTTTAATCGTGGCACCATGTACAGTTTTCTCGTAATTAATTTTTGAATGATTTGGGGTTGGCTGCTACCCCCTTTGACGGCTTGCGAGTGTTTGGCAGGGGCACTGTTAGATTGGCTATGGGGCAACTTAATTTATGTATAAGTTTAATCGTGGCACCATGTACAGTTTTCTCGTAATTAATTTTTGAATATTTTGGGGTTGGCTGCTACCCCGTTTGACGGCTTGCGAGTGTTTGGCAGGGTCACAGTTAGATTGGTCATGGGGCAACTTAATTTATGTATAAGTTTAATCGTGGCACCATGTACAGTTTTCTCGTAATTAATTTTTGAATATTTTGGGGTTGGCTGCTACCCCCTTCGACGGCTTGCGAGTGTTTGGCAGGGGCACTGTTAGATTGGTTATGGGGCAACTTAATTTATGTATATGTTTAATCATGGCACATGTACAGTTTTCTCGTAAATAATTTTTGATTATTTTGGAGTTGGCTGCTACCCCCTTCCACGGCTTGCGAGTGTTTGGCAGGGTCACTGTTAGATTGGTTATGGGGCAACTTAATTTATGTATAAGTTTAATCGTGGCACCATGTACAGTTTTCTCGTAATTAATTTTTGAATGTTTTGGGGTTGGCTGTTACCCCCTTCGACGGATTGCGAGTGTTTGGCAGGAGCACTGTTAGATTGGTTATGGGGCAATTTAATTTATGTATAAGTTTAATCGTGGCACCATGTACAGTTTTCTCGTAATTAATTTTTGAATATTTTGGGGTTGGCTGCGACCCCCTTCGACGGCTTGCGAGTGTTTGGCAGGGACACTGTTAGATTGGTTATGGGGCAACTTAATTTATGTATAAGTTTAATCGTGGCACCATGTACAGTTTTCTCGTAATTAATTTTTGAATGTTTTGGGGTTGGCTGCTACCCCCTTTGACGGCCTGCGAGTGTTTGGCAGGGGCACTGTTAGATTGGCTATGGGGCAACTTAATTTATGTATAAGTTTAATCGTGGCACCATGTACAGTTTTCTCGTAATTAATTTTTGAATATTTTGGGGTTGGCTGCTACCCCCTTCGACGGCTTGCGAGTGTTTGTCAGGGTCACTGTTAGATTGGTCATGGGGCAACTTAATTTATGTAAAAGTTTAATCGTGGCACCATGTACAGTTTTCTCGTAATTAATTTTTGAATATTTTGGGGTTGGCTGCTACCCCCTTTGACGGCTTGCGAGTGTTTGGCAGGGGCATTGTTAGATTGGTTATGGGGCAACTTAATTTATGTATAAGTTTAATCGTGGCACCATGTACAGTTTTCTCGTAATTAATTTTTGAATATTTTGGGGTTGGCTGCTACCCCCTTCGACGGCTTGCGAGTGTTTGGCAGGGACACTGTTAGATTGGTTATGGGGCAACTTAATTTATGTATAAGTTTAATCGTGGCACCATGTACAGTTTTCTCGTAATTAATTTTTGAAAACTTTGGGGTTGGCTGCTACCCCCTTCGACGGCTGGCGAGTGTTTGGCAGGGGCATTGTTAGATTGGTTTTGGGGCAATTTAATTTATGTATAAGTTTAATCGTGGCACCATGTACAGTTTTCTCGTAATTAATTTTTGAATGATTTGGGGTTGGCTGCTACCCCCTTTGACGGCTTGCGAGTGTTTGGCAGGGGCACTGTTAGATTGGCTATGGGGCAACTTAATTTATGTATAAGTTTAATCGTGGCACCATGTACAGTTTTCTCGTAATTAATTTTTGAATATTTTGGGGTTGGCTGCTACCCCGTTTGACGGCTTGCGAGTGTTTGGCAGGGTCACAGTTAGATTGGTCATGGGGCAACTTAATTTATGTATAAGTTTAATCGTGGCACCATGTACAGTTTTCTCGTAATTAATTTTTGAATATTTTGGGGTGCTACCCCCTTTGACGGCTTGCGAGTGTTTGGCAGGGGCACTGTTAGATTGGTTATGGGGCAACTTAATTTATGTATAAGTTTAATCGTGGCACCATGTACAGTTTTCTCGTAATTAATTTTTGAATGATTTGGGGTTGGCTGCTACCCCCTTTGACGGCTTGCGAGTGTTTGGCAGGGGCACTGTTAGATTGGCTATGGGGCAACTTAATTTATGTATAAGTTTAATCGTGGCACCATGTACAGTTTTCTCGTAATTAATTTTTGAATGATTTGGGGTTGGCTGCTACCCCCTTTGACGGCTTGCGAGTGTTTGGCAGGGGCACTGTTAGATTGGCTATGGGGCAACTTAATTTATGTATAAGTTTAATCGTGGCACCATGTACAGTTTTCTCGTAATTAATTTTTGAATATTTTGGGGTTGGCTGCTACCCCCTTCGACGGCTTGCGAGTGTTTGGCAGGGTCACTGTTAGATTGGTCATGGGGCAACTTAATTTATGTATAAGTCTAATCGTGGCACCATGTACAGTTTTTTCGTAATTAATTTTTGAATATTTTGGGGTTGGCTGCTACCCCCTTTGACGGCCTGCGAGTGTTTGGCATGGGCACTGTTAGATTGGTTATGGGGCAACTTAATTTATGTATAAGTTTAATCGTGGCACCATGTACAGTTTTCTCGTAATTAATTTTTGAATATTTTGGGGTTGGCTGCTACCCCCTTTGACGGCTTGCGAGTATTTGACAGGGGCACTGTTAGATTGGTTATAGGGCAATTTAATTTATGTATAAGTTTAATCGTGGCACCATGTACAGTTTTCTCGTAATTAATTTTTGAATATTTTGGGGTTGGCTGCTACCCCCTTTGACGGCTTGCGAGTGTTTGGCAGGGGCACTGTTAGATTGGTTATGGGGCAGCTTAATTTATGTATAAGTTTAATCATGGCACCATGTACAGTTTTCTCGTAATTAATTTTTGAATATTTTGGGGTTGGCTGCTACCCCCTTTGACGGCTTGCGAGTGTTTGGCAAGGGCACTGTTAGATGGGTTATGGGGCAACTTAATTTATGTATAAGTTTAATCGTGGCACCATGTACAGTTTTCTCGTAATTAATTTTTGAATATTTTGGGGTTGGCTGCTACCCCCTTCGACGGCTTGCGAGTGTTTGGCAGGGTCACTGTTAGATTGGTTATGGGGCAACTTAATTTATGTATAAGTTTAATCGTGGCACCATGTACAGTTTTCTCGTAATTAATTTTTGAATATTTTGGGGTTGGCTGCTACCCTCTTCGACGGCTTGCGAGTGTTTGGCAGGGGCACTGTTAGATTGGTTATGGGGCAACTTAATTTATGTATATGTTTAATCATGGCACATGTACAGTTTTCTCGTAAATAATTTTTGATTATTTTGGAGTTGGCTGCTACCCCCTTCCACGGCTTGCGAGTGTTTGGCAGGGTCACTGTTAGATTGGTTATGGGGCAACTTAATTTATGTATAATTTTAATCGTGGCACCATGTACAGTTTTCTCGTAATTAATTTTTGAATGTTTTGGGGTTGGCTGTTACCCCCTTCGACGGATTGCGAGTGTTTGGCAGGAGCACTGTTAGATTGGTTATGGGGCAATTTAATTTATGTATAAGTTTAATCGTGGCACCATGTACAGTTTTCTCGTAATTAATTTTTGAATATTTTGGGGTTGGCTGCGACCCCCTTCGACGGCTTGCGAGTGTTTGGCAGGGACACTGTTAGATTGGTTATGGGGCAACTTAATTTATGTATAAGTTTAATCGTGGCACCATGTACAGTTTTCTCGTAATTAATTTTTGAATGTTTTGGGGTTGGCTGCTACCCCCTTTGACGGCTTGCGAGTGTTTGGCAGGGGCACTGTTAGATTGGCTATGGGGCAACTTAATTTATGTATAGGTTTAATCGTGGCACCATGTACAGTTTTCTCGTAATTAATTTTTGAATATTTTGGGGTTGGCTGCTACCTTCTTCGACGGCTTGCGAGTGTTTGGCAGGGTCACTGTTAGATTGGTCATGGGGCAACTTAATTTATGTATAAGTTTAATCGTGGCACCATGTACAGTTTTCTCGTAATTAATTTTTGAATATTTTGGGGTTGGCTGCTACCCCCTTTGACGGCTTGCGAGTGTTTGGCAGGGGCATTGTTAGATTGGTTATGGGGCAACTTAATTTATGTATAAGTTTAATCGTGGCACCATGTACAGTTTTCTCGTAATTAATTTTTGAATATTTTGGGGTTGGCTGCTACCCCCTTCGACGGCTTGCGAGTGTTTGGCAGGGACACTGTTAGATTGGTTATGGGGCAACTTAATTTATGTATAAGTTTAATCGTGGCACCATGTACAGTTTTCTCGTAATTAATTTTTGAAAACTTTGGGGTTGGCTGCTACCCCCTTCGACGGCTGGCGAGTGTTTGGCAGGGGCATTGTTAGATTGGTTTTGGGGCAATTTAATTTATGTATAAGTTTAATCGTGGCACCATGTACAGTTTTCTCGTAATTAATTTTTGAATGATTTGGGGTTGGCTGCTACCCCCTTTGACGGCTTGCGAGTGTTTGGCAGGGGCACTGTTAGATTGGCTATGGGGCAACTTAATTTATGTATAAGTTTAATCGTGGCACCATGTACAGTTTTCTCGTAATTAATTTTTGAATGATTTGGGGTTGGCTGCTACCCCCTTTGACGGCTTGCGAGTGTTTGGCAGGGGCACTGTTAGATTGGCTATGGGGCAACTTAATTTATGTATAAGTTTAATCGTGGCACCATGTACAGTTTTCTCGTAATTAATTTTTGAATATTTTGGGGTTGGCTGCTACCCCCTTCGACGGCTTGCGAGTGTTTGGCAGGGTCACTGTTAGATTGGTCATGGGGCAACTTAATTTATGTATAAGTTTAATCGTGGCACCATGTACAGTTTTCTCGTAATTAATTTTTGAATATTTTGGGGTTGGCTGCTACCCCCTTTGACGGCCTGCGAGTGTTTGGCAGGGGCACTGTTAGATTGGTTATGGGGCAACTTAATTTATGTATAAGTTTAATCGTGGCACCATGTACAGTTTTCTCGTAATTAATTTTTGAATATTTTGGGGTTGGCTGCTACCCCCTTCGACGGCTTGCGAGTGTTTGGCAGGGACACTGTTAGATTGGTTATGGGGCAACTTAATTTATGTATAATTTTAATCGTGGCACCATGTACAGTTTTCTCGTAATTAATTTTTGAATGTTTTGGGGTTGGCTGCTACCCTCTTCGACGGATTGCGAGTGTTTGGTAGGGGCACTGTTAGATTGGTTATTGGGCAATTTAATTTATGTATAAGTTTAATCGTGGCACCATGTACAGTTTTCTCGTAATTAATTTTTGAATATTTTGGGGTTGGCTGCTACCCCCTTCGACGGCTTGCGAGTGTTTGGCAGGGACACTGTTAGATTGGTTATGGGGCAACTTAATTTATGTATAAGTTTAATCGTGGCACCATGTACAGTTTTCTCGTAATTAATTTTTGAATATTTTGGGGTTGGCTGCTACCGCCTTCGACGGCTTGCGAGTGTTTGGCAGGGACACTGTTAGATTGGTTATGGGGCAACTTAATTTATGTATAAGTTTAATCGTGGCACCATGTACAGTTTTCTCGTAATTAATTTTTGAATATTTTGGGGTTGGCTGCTACCCCCTTCGACGGCTTGCGAGTGTTTGGCAGGGACACTGTTAGATTGGTTATGGGGCAACTTAATTTATGTATAAGTTTAATCGTGGCACCATGTACAGTTTTCTCGTAATTAATTTTTGAATATTTTGGGGTTGGCTGCTACCCCCTTCGACGGCTTGCGAGTGTTTGGCAGGGACACTGTTAGATTGGTTATGGGGCAACTTAATTTATGTATAAGTTTAATCGTGGCACCATGTACAGTTTTCTCGTAATTAATTTTTGAATATTTTGGGGTTGGCTGCTACCGCCTTCGACGGCTTGCGAGTGTTTGGCAGTGGCATTGTTAGATTGGTTTTGGGGCAATTTAATTTATGTATAAGTTTAATCGTGGCACCATGTACAGTTTTCTCGTAATTAATTTTTGAATATTTTGGGGTTGGCTGCTACCCCCTGCGACGGCTTGCGAGTGTTTGGCAGGGACACTGTTAGATTGGTTATGGGGCAACTTAATTTATGTATAAGTTTAATCGTGGCACCATGTACAGTTTTCTCGTAATTAATTTTTGAATATTTTGGGGTTGGCTGCTACCCCCTTCGACGGCTTGCGAGTGTTTGGCAGGGACACTGTTAGATTGGTTATGGGGCAACTTAATTTATGTATAAGTTTAATCGTGGCACCATGTACAGTTTTCTCGTAATTAATTTTTGAATATTTTGGGGTTGGCTGCTACCCCCTTCGACGGCTTGCGAGTGTTTGGCAGTGATACTGTTAGATTGGTTATGGGGCAACTTAATTTATGTATAAGTTTAATCGTGGCACCATGTACAGTTTTCTCGTAATTAATTTTTGAATGTTTTGGGGTTGGCTGCTACCTTCTTCGACGGATTGCGAGTGTTTGGTAGGGGCACTGTTAGATTGGTTATGGGGCAATTTAATTTATGTATAAGTTTAATCGTGGCACCATGTACAGTTTTCTCGTAATTAATTTTTGAATATTTTGGGGTTGGCTGCTACCCCCTTCGACGGCTTGCGAGTGTTTGGCAGGGACACTGTTAGATTGGTTATGGGGCAACTTAATTTATGTATAAATTTAATCGTGGCACCATGTACAGTTTTCTCGTAATTAATTTTTGAATATTTTGGGGTTGGCTGCTACCCCCTTCGACGGCTTGCGAGTGTTTGGCAGGGACACTGTTAGATTGGTTATGGGGCAACTTAATTTATGTATAAGTTTAATCGTGGCACCATGTACAGTTTTCTCGTAATTAATTTTTGAATATTTTGGGGTTGGCTGCTACCCCCTTCGACGGCTTGCGAGTGTTTGGCAGGGACACTGTTAGATTGGTTATGGGGCAACTTAATTTATGTATAAGTTTAATCGTGGCACCATGTACAGTTTTCTCGTAATTAATTTTTGAATATTTTGGGGTTGGCTGCTACCGCCTTCGACGGCTTGCGAGTGTTTGGCAGTGGAATTGTTAGATTGGTTTTGGGGCAATTTAATTTATGTATAAGTTTAATCGTGGCACCATGTACAGTTTTCTCGTAATTAATTTTTGAATATTTTGGGGTTGGCTGCTACCCCCTTCGACGGCTTGCGAGTGTTTGGCAGGGACACTGTTAGATTGGTTATGGGGCAACTTAATTTATGTATAAGTTTAATCGTGGCACCATGTACAGTTTTCTCGTAATTAATTTTTGAATATTTTGGGGTTGGCTGCTACCCCCTTCGACGGCTTGCGAGTGTTTGGCAGGGACACTGTTAGATTGGTTATGGGGCAACTTAATTTATGTATAAGTTTAATCGTGGCACCATGTACAGTTTTTTCGTAATTAATTTTTGAATGTTTTGGGGTTGGCTGCTACCCTCTTCGACGGATTGCGAGTGTTTGGTAGGGGCACTGTTAGATTGGTTATGGGGCAATTTAATTTATGTATAAGTTTAATCGTGGCACCATGTACAGTTTTCTCGTAATTAATTTTTGAATATTTTGGGGTTGGCTGCTACCCCCTTCGACGGCTTGCGAGTGTTTGGCAGGGACACTGTTAGATTGGTTATGGGGCAACTTAATTTATGTATAAGTTTAATCGTGGCACCATGTACAGTTTTCTCGTAATTAATTTTTGAAAACTTTGGGGTTGGCTGCTACCCCCTTCGACGGCTGGCGAGTGTTTGGCAGGGGCATTGTTAGATTGGTTTTGGGGCAATTTAATTTATGTATAAGTTTAATCGTGGCACCATGTACAGTTTTCTCGTAATTAATTTTTGAATGATTTGGGGTTGGCTGCTACCCCCTTTGACGGCTTGCGAGTGTTTGGCAGGGGCACTGTTAGATTGGCTATGGGGCAACTTAATTTATGTATAAGTTTAATCGTGGCACCATGTACAGTTTTCTCGTAATTAATTTTTGAATGATTTGGGGTTGGTTGCTACCCCCTTTGACGGCTTGCGAGTGTTTGGCAGGGGCACTGTTAGATTGGCTATGGGGCAACTTAATTTATGTATAAGTTTAATCGTGGCACCATGTACAGTTTTCTCGTAATTAATTTTTGAATATTTTGGGGTTGGCTGCTACCCCCTTCGACGGCTTGCGAGTGTTTGGCAGGGTCACTGTTAGATTGGTCATGGGGCAACTTAATTTATGTATAAGTTTAATCGTGGCACCATGTACAGTTTTCTCGTAATTAATTTTTGAATATTTTGGGGTTGGCTGCTACCCCCTTTGACGGCCTGCGAGTGTTTGGCAGGGGCACTGTTAGATTGGTTATGGGGCAACTTAATTTATGTATAAGTTTAATCGTGGCACCATGTACAGTTTTCTCGTAATTAATTTTTGAATATTTTGGGGTTGGCTGCTACCCCCTTCGACGGCTTGCGAGTGTTTGGCAGGGACACTGTTAGATTGGTTATGGGGCAACTTAATTTATGTATAAGTTTAATCGTGGCACCATGTACAGTTTTCTCGTAATTAATTTTTGAATGTTTTGGGGTTGGCTGCTACCCTCTTCGACGGATTGCGAGTGTTTGGTAGGGGCACTGTTAGATTGGTTATTGGGCAATTTAATTTATGTATAAGTTTAATCGTGGCACCATGTACAGTTTTCTCGTAATTAATTTTTGAATATTTTGGGGTTGGCTGCTACCCCCTTCGACGGCTTGCGAGTGTTTGGCAGGGACACTGTTAGATTGGTTATGGGGCAACTTAATTTATGTATAAGTTTAATCGTGGCACCATGTACAGTTTTCTCGTAATTAATTTTTGAATATTTTGGGGTTGGCTGCTACCGCCTTCGACGGCTTGCGAGTGTTTGGCAGGGACACTGTTAGATTGGTTATGGGGCAACTTAATTTATGTATAAGTTTAATCGTGGCACCATGTACAGTTTTCTCGTAATTAATTTTTGAATATTTTGGGGTTGGCTGCTACCCCCTTCGACGGCTTGCGAGTGTTTGGCAGGGACACTGTTAGATTGGTTATGGGGCAACTTAATTTATGTATAAGTTTAATCGTGGCACCATGTACAGTTTTCTCGTAATTAATTTTTGAATATTTTGGGGTTGGCTGCTACCCCCTTCGACGGCTTGCGAGTGTTTGGCAGGGACACTGTTAGATTGGTTATGGGGCAACTTAATTTATGTATAAGTTTAATCGTGGCACCATGTACAGTTTTCTCGTAATTAATTTTTGAATATTTTGGGGTTGGCTGCTACCGCCTTCGACGGCTTGCGAGTGTTTGGCAGTGGCATTGTTAGATTGGTTTTGGGGCAATTTAATTTATGTATAAGTTTAATCGTGGCACCATGTACAGTTTTCTCGTAATTAATTTTTGAATATTTTGGGGTTGGCTGCTACCCCCTGCGACGGCTTGCGAGTGTTTGGCAGGGACACTGTTAGATTGGTTATGGGGCAACTTAATTTATGTATAAGTTTAATCGTGGCACCATGTACAGTTTTCTCGTAATTAATTTTTGAATATTTTGGGGTTGGCTGCTACCCCCTTCGACGGCTTGCGAGTGTTTGGCAGGGACACTGTTAGATTGGTTATGGGGCAACTTAATTTATGTATAAGTTTAATCGTGGCACCATGTACAGTTTTCTCGTAATTAATTTTTGAATATTTTGGGGTTGGCTGCTACCCCCTTCGACGGCTTGCGAGTGTTTGGCAGTGATACTGTTAGATTGGTTATGGGGCAACTTAATTTATGTATAAGTTTAATCGTGGCACCATGTACAGTTTTCTCGTAATTAATTTTTGAATGTTTTGGGGTTGGCTGCTACCTTCTTCGACGGATTGCGAGTGTTTGGTAGGGGCACTGTTAGATTGGTTATGGGGCAATTTAATTTATGTATAAGTTTAATCGTGGCACCATGTACAGTTTTCTCGTAATTAATTTTTGAATATTTTGGGGTTGGCTGCTACCCCCTTCGACGGCTTGCGAGTGTTTGGCAGGGACACTGTTAGATTGGTTATGGGGCAACTTAATTTATGTATAAATTTAATCGTGGCACCATGTACAGTTTTCTCGTAATTAATTTTTGAATATTTTGGGGTTGGCTGCTACCGCCTTCGACGGCTTGCGAGTGTTTGGCAGTGGCATTGTTAGATTGGTTTTGGGGCAATTTAATTTATGTATAAGTTTAATCGTGGCACCATGTACAGTTTTCTCGTAATTAATTTTTGAATATTTTTGGGTTGGCTGCTACCCTCTTCGACAGCTTGCATGTATTAGAGCTTTTATTTAGTTGTTAGGATATTGTTGTTAATATAGATATTTATTCCTTAGGTATTTCTGGCTATGTATGGTTTTTAAACTAAGGAAATCGAATAATAGCTTATACGTGGTAGTGTGTGGGGCTATCTACATCTTTTGATTTTGTGGTTGTTTCGGGTATCGTCGTTAAAATTGGCTGCTATCTTTTGGCTGCTGTTTTCACGCCGGTGCCTTTAACCAGGTATTTATATCTAATTTCAGTCTCCTTTGAATTGGAAAACCAACGTTTCTGTTATGCGCGGAGCACACATAGCTATACATTGATATGGATCTACTCTTTTGCTTTTCAGATAGTTCATATAGATGGAAACGTTGCAACGAAGCATTATACACTTGACGCGATGTCATCTTGACCTCCAACCTCGTTCGACAAAACACGTCACGTGCCTAAAACACTTAAATTTTACAACTTTTATAATAAATAGTTATTTTGTCTACGACTGCTACAAAAACTAGGCCTTTTACCAATAGTTTGTCGAACTAAAAATGATATAGATCAGCGTGCTAAAAATAAGATAAGCTGTTTATTAATAGCACATTGGTTAAAAGTAAAGAGCTGATTTTGAATTTACTTGTTTTAAATTGGAAGTGAGGTTCTAAAGTTATTATACTTTTTTCTTTTGAGGTAGAGCGTTTCAAATAATCAATAAAGCATCATGTAATGAATAAAGTCAAATTTGTACTAATTACTTTTGATAACTAATTTTGACAACTACCGGATGCAGAAATAGTTACCGGTACCAGCTACGAATCCACTACCATTTTTTTTGTTATGACATAAATTAATATAAGTAACTATATAAAATTGTAACCTCTGATAAGTCGATATTTAGGAATTAGTAACAGTAAAGGTCGTAAAAAATATGGCATTAATGCCACTTTTAGCACTTGTATCATAGCTACAGTCTGCTTATTTTCTTTATAATTCAGAGCAAGCTGGGATCTT
Organism: Agriotes lineatus; assembly: GCA_940337035.1. Taxonomy (NCBI): domain Eukaryota; kingdom Metazoa; phylum Arthropoda; class Insecta; order Coleoptera; family Elateridae; genus Agriotes; species Agriotes lineatus. Next base: position 37,123 of record CALNHX010009845.1, read on the forward strand.
TCTTCATATGTTTATAAAGTGTGGACATTCTCAATAAATTAATATACGTATAGGTTAGATCACTCCCATTTTTGCATTCCAAGAATTGCAATGTTGACATTTATAAATGATAATGACATTTGATAGGCATTTATTAAATTAACGTCTTGGTAGACTTTAAATATATACAAAAACCAAGCGCTACTAAAATCACGTACAGCTTATATTTTTACAGTCGTGTCAAAACGGCAACTTTTTTGCACAGTTTCTCGTATGAAAAGTCACGTCTACAGCATTCTTAATTTTATCTAGCGAATTACGTCTTTTTTATTATACCTGCATCAGAATCGCCGTTTAAAGCACGCCTGAGCGTGCGAAAACAAGCGACTAAAGCACGCCGAACTTGGGTTGTTAAGGAAACAAGGTATATAGGTAACATTATAACTTCATCGTTATCTTTATTTTGCTGACACGACTGAATGCAACAACGGACGTGGACAAGACAAAAACGTAACCAATTCTCGTATCTATAGTAGCAATATTATTATGCCCTCTCGATTTATCACGACAAAAATTATTTCTAAGTTTTTAGTGCTTAATTTATTTCCAGTATTGCAGGTATAATAAAAAATAGCGTAAAGTATTCGTGGATAACTGGTCTTTAAAACACTTGGTCTATTTCGAGCACTCCGGCTACGCCACGCGTGTTTTAAATACCTTGTTATCCACTCATACTTTAATATACTATTTTCGACGACTGACATCGAAAGTAAATTTTTCTCACTGTCATTTGACAACAGAAAGTTGACATTTGCCGCTGAGCGTGCGTTTTTATCTTTTTGCCGCTCGCCGAGCGTTTTGGGTTTCCGCGTGAACAAAATAGGCAGCCACGTCCGAATGTTTCCTTGACAACGCCCGTCATTTGTGGAAATAATCGCGTCACATGTTATATAGACTGCGCGTGTAATGTTAACTTGATTGTCAATTAATTTTTGCGATAAAACGAAATTTGATATTTTCCTTTAATAATATGCTCAGTCGTCGAAAAAATAGTATGTATATTTCGAGCTAAAAGTGCGCTTGCCGCTTTTGCATGATTGCTGGTTTCGACTTCGTCTCAACCAGCAATATTCATGCGCAAGCGGCAAGAATGCACTTTCAGCTCTTAACATACAATATACTATTTCGCGCATTACCATTGGTGACGTGCTTAAACACTAATTTTGGCACGCTTTTCTCTACCTTTGAATGTCAACATACGATATTTAAACTAAACTAAATTTTTATATTATTTCTGTTATGATCGTAAAAAAATAGCATATGATACATGTGTATAGGTGCTTTTAACGCACTAGCGATATTAAAAGCTTAAGGCATAAAGGCTTACTTATAGAATAGTATCGTAATACACTATTTATTAAAGAATTGCGATTTAGAATACCATGAAACGTTGTACAATGTTCGACACCAGAATTGTACGTGCTTACACGGATAACAAGTTCGCTGTTGTTCGCTTTTTAGATTCCGTGCTCGCATGTAAAGTTGTAACGGTCTTTCAATGTAAATTACACTTTATTTATTTTCTTTATTCATAGTACCTATACTTTACATGTATAACTACAATCCGACAACCGAAAATTCTCGGTACTCGAAGTATTGCCTAATGAAACACGTCTCGTTTATCAATTATTTTCGATCGTCTACAGTCTGCTCATGTTCTATCTGATTCAGAGAGGATTATTCTGAAAGCTTTTATAACAGTGTAGAAAGTTGTCAATAAATATAGGCGTAGGTTAGATCACCCCACTTTGGACATCAGAAAAATATTGTAATGTTGACATTTATAAACGTCAAAATAACGTCTGATTAGAACTTGTTAAACAACCGTGTATGTACAGCTAGGGTGGTTCTACGTTATACTTAGTGGAAAAAACTTTTTCGAATTTTTTTGGTCGCACTCCCTAAAGTCGTTCTAATGCCGAAAAAACAAACGTATACAAAATTTGAACCCAATCGAATAATATTAACACGTGCCACCGAGCCCCGGAAGTTTAAAAATTGCAGATTTTAACTTAATTCACTTATTATCAATTAATATCTCGCGAACATTAAGTCGTATCGAAATTTTGATAATGACATAAATAAAAGGAAATTTAATTTGCTACTAATTTAGTTATATGCAATTTTTTTGTAAACTTGTTGGAATTTAAAAAATATGCGTTAAGTATTAAAAAAAGGTAAAAATTCTTGAAAAATTGCTTTTTTATATTAATAACTAAAAATATAATATAATTAAGCAAATATATTTATTTACAAATTAAATAAAACGAACAATATTAAATAATTACTGAAGTTACATAAATTGAAAGAATTATATTTACAAACTTAAGAATAAAACAAATATACCAAGTTACCTATATGTAAAATAATTAAATGCATATCACAATAATTACTTTTTTTTTCTAAGGAAACTTTACTGGAATCCGGATATTGACGCCGATAATCACTAACAACTTGTAGCAAGTACTGTTTTTGGTCCTCTTTCTTGGTAATTAAGCTATTATATTTTTCGACCAGTTTAATACTTCTTTCCGCAATATCATTTGTGACGTGAAGTAAACAATTACATATACTTACTTAAATTTTCCATTTCTTCGTAAGTTCATTTTCTTCTTGCATCTTCTCTTTCCAGTCGTTATTCAGTTCTCTTCTCTTGTTGATGTAACCTGATATCAATACCAAGCATACTACCCTTTTTGCCTTTGAAGAGGCAAAAACTGTTTATCTTCTACATCTATTAATTCTAGAGCGTTCGCATGTGCGATATCGAACAGGTCGTCAAATTTTTCGTAAAATTGTTATTCCTTCCTTTTATGAATCCGTTCTTTTATTTCCTTGTTTTAGCAGACTCCTTCATTCAGAGTATAATAATTCCAGCTTTTGTACATAATGATGTTTTTCCTTAGCTGGAATCCGTGCTTTTTACCAAAACACTATTCCTTGAATAATTATTTTTGCACTTTTATGTAAATTCAACTTAACTATTCGCATATTAAAATACTAACCACACTTATTCAACGGCGATTAGTGGAATATACCGAAATACACACGGGGGACTACCAATACGGATTTCGGCCTGGAAGATCCACAACGGACGCTATACATGTTCTGCAGCAGATTACAGAAAAATGCCATGAATATAATATAGACGCGCACATGCTGTTCATTGACTTCAAACAAGCGTTTGATAAAATTAACAGAAACAGTTTATTTAAGGACATGAAAAATCTACAGATACCATCTAAACTGATAAAACTAATACAAATGACATTAGAGGGATCCACAACAATGATAAGAACGGCAGAAGGGACAACTGATAGAATTGTAATTAACACTGGAGTACGCCAAGGTGACTCGTTGTCGGCAACCCTATTTAATATTGTATTAGAAAACGTCATAAGAAAAGTAGGTGGACAAGGAACAATAATGACCAAACAGATACAAATCATTGCTTATGCTGACGATGTGGTGATTATTGCAAGAAATGTAAGAGCACTATGTGAGACATTTAGACTACTGAAGCAAGCAGCAGAAGAGAGAGGACTAAAAGTAAATGAAAATAAAACAAAATACATGGTACACCAGAATAATAAAAATAAAAACAGGAAACAAGATCTCAGAATAGGAAAATATGTATTCGAAGAAGTGGAAAAATTCAAATACCTTGGAAAAAATATAAGTGACACGAACGATAGAGGAGAAGATATAAGAGACAGAATACAAGCTGGAAACAGAGCCTACTATAGTAATAAAAATATTCTGAAAGATAAGAACATCAGTACGAAAACCAAATTACGAATATACAAAGGACTAATAAGACCAGTTGTGATGTATGCAGCTGAAACACTATGTGTAACAAAAAGAGAGGAAGAACATCTAAGAATATGGGAGAGAAAAATACTCAGAACAATATTAGGACCAAAGAAAATCAGTAATACCGAATACCGCTCGAAGATGAACCACGAAATATTAGAAGAAATAAATGGAAAGGACATTGTGAGAGCAATTAAAGCACAGAGATTAAGATGGCTAGGACACATATGGAGATCAAACGATGACAGAATGATAAAAAGAATAACACTATAGCAACCAATACTAGTAAGGCGGAAAGGCAGACCAAGGTTGAGATGGATGGATGAAGTTGAAGAAGATATAAGAAGAATGGAAATCACAAGATGGAAAGAAAAGGCTGCAGATAGAAAACAATGGCGAAAGATTGTTGAAATAGCTACAGCACACAGCCAGTTGTAAAATATAGTAGAGGAAGATATGGGGATTAATCCACCCCGAAAATAGGATTATGAGAGCTCCAGAAAGGAGCGGTGACAAATCCCCCAGGGATAATGGCCAGTTATATATATATATATTAAAAAAGTACTTGTAAAACTTGTTCGTTTAAGAGCAATTTTACTACCAATAATTTAATGTGCATCATTTCCTATTAAAAGTGCTTAGTCTTTTTCACGACGTTCAGGCCATTTTATGCTTTAAAATTTTAAAATGGTATATCCTCCCTCTAAACATCTGGTTTGTATTGACAAACAAAGAAACTGCGTTCGACAGTTTGACTCTTTTTTTTTAAATAACTGATTCTAAAAATATTTCAATATACTTAAAATAGGTAAAAAAAAATTATTATTGAATTTAAAACATTTATATATCATAAGATCTATTTACTTGTATTATCAAAAATCGCCTAAAATTGAATAATGGATTGCAATTTACTTCAAAATTGTAATACTTCTACGTTTTCAAATTAAAAAATAGAAAGAAAAAAAATCGAATTATTACGTTTTTCTAACACTTGACGCATTTTTTTTAACATTTGGTAGGTTTGCGGACAAATTGCATTTAACTACAATTGTAGAAAGTAAAATTTCCTTTTATTTATGTTATTATCAAAATTTCGATAGCACTTCCGGTTCGTAAGATATTAATTGATAACAAGTGAATTCAATTAAAATCTGCAATTCGGAAACTTCCAACGCTCGGTGGCACGTGTTAATATTGTTCGATAGGGCTAAAAATTTTTATGAGTTAGTTTTTTTGGCATAGGAATGAATGTAGGGGGTGCGACTAACAAAATTCCGAGGTTGCAAAATTAGAACCACCAAAATGTACACTTCAGTAGTATATTATGTAACAAGTATTATAAATGCCACTTTAGTTACGAGTTTTTTAGGCACAAGTGGAGTATAGCACACCGAATGCTAAATAAACCAGTGCCTACACGAGTTTATGCAGAGTCGCTATTTTGTATGGGACCAAAGCTGCCCTGGTTTGAGATATGCGTTTCATATTTTTGGTATATGTTAATTTGAGGTTATTTTGCATATTCTGAAGTAAGAATTTTTTTTCATATAGTTTTTAAGTGCGTACGCTATATTGATTTTTTAAAAATAGCAACCTAGGCTGTGTGATACATCAAGAGAAAGCTTATTTTGTCTCTTTTCATAAATATTACACATGTATAGGGTACATAAAAAATAACGCAAATAAATAAAAATTGGATTCCGTGTTTTTGCAAGCGACCCTATTCTTTCAAATTATTTAAAATATTCAATTACCCTGGGCTTTCCAAGTCATTTAACATTTAAAGTCGTTAATAGTAGGTAGGTAATTATTTTTGTTGTTCTTGTAATTCTATAATTACCTTAATGTAAAGCATTAACATTGAATAGCTTTAAACGTGTTCAAATATATAAGGAAGTCAAACACCATTATCAGTTCATTTGTAAAGCTCCGCCAAAGAGACCGAATTTTGGAATTTACCTCAAGTGAGTTTTACTGCTATGGGGTGTGTTGATAAAAAACGTTTTGTTTTTGAATTCTTAATTCCAAAACTTAGTGTTAAAACTGTTAAGTTACTTTAAAATAGAAAAGCAAAAAGGGGAAACTTTACTACCGCTAAGTGTCGTGAGAGAAAGAGTTGCCGAAGCTTTAGATATAGGACTGCGTATAGTTGATCGAATTGCCAAAAAAGAAAATCTTCTACCCAAAAACGAAAGATTTGCCAGAAGGACAGAAGATGGAAGTTTCGGGATGCTACATACGATATGTGTCGCCAGAAAAAACCAGTAACATTGTAAGCCCTCACCGATAAATTAAAACAAAAGTAGAGCGACCTTGTCCAAATTTTTAAAGACTATCGATTTTAAGTACAAGGAAGACTGTAATCGTAGATATTTATGTGGGCACTAGAATTGTGTAGCAGCGAGTGGAGTTTAAAAAAAGATATAAACAAAATATTGTGGGTTTAAAAGGCAATTAGTGGTCTCGGATTTTTCCCAAAGGGGAAATTCGTAGAAACTGGCAGAATGAAAATGTTAAAAGTGTAAAAAAGCCCTAGTGGATTAGATGGAAAAAGACTCATTGTTTTACATACAGGGTTAAATAATGGCTACTCTGATTATCATGATAACATGAATAGTAAACTTTTCGAAAATGGATATTAGAGAAACTTATCCTAAATTTAGCTAAACTTTTTTTGATAATAATGGACAACGCATCATATCACAGTTGCTACGTCGAACTGGAAAAAATGTGAAATACAAAAACGGCTTGATAAACACGAAATGGAGTACTACCCAACCCAACTAAAAATTTAACTACCTATTATATCTATTAAAAAAATACGTAGTTGATGAGATGTTGTGCGAACACGGACACGAAATTCTACGTTTGCCGCCGTATCATTGTCATTTCAATGCAATTGAATTAATTTGGGCTAATTGCAAAGGATTTTGCGATAACAAAATTCGACAACGTAAACACTGGGATGAACAATTTTTTTTGCTGCTGTCACACCCCCTCCAGAACAATTTCGATTACTTTTTATTACAACGAGGTATTTTTCTCCTAGAAACTCTTTAAGGGTCCAAGCAAATAAAAAACTGATGCAGCAAAGTCCGAAATGTATGGTAAATGGGGCAGCATGGTCTATTTCAATTTTTGGATCGTAGTCAGCCTGTGAATAGCGAAGTGGGGTCGAGCATTATCCTGTAAGACACATACAGAGAAGTTCTGTTTTTTTAAAGTTACCCCTACTGATATTTAATGCAGAAGGAAGGGGCCTGGACACAACGCCCACTGGTCACAACGTCCACCACCTAGTATGGCAACCCTGTTGGACACAACGTCCACCGCTATTTTTGGTCATAACGTCCACCCTGGTCACAACGTCCACCGCCACAACGCCCACTCTTGTCACAACGTCCACCGGCGCCTGTTGAGAATAACATTTTACGGCGTTGGTTGTAACGTCCACCCTGGTCACAACGTCCACCGCCATAACGCCCACTCTGGTCATAACGTCCACTTTCAAATTTGGTCACAACGTCCACCTTGGACACAACGCCCACCGCCATAACGCCCACTCTGGTCACAACGTCCACCTTCGCATTTGGTCACAATGTCCACCTTGGACACAACGTCCACCGCCATAACGCACACTCTGGTCACAACGTCCACCTTCGCATTTGGTCACAATGTCCACTCTGGTCACAACGTCCACCTTCGCATTTGGTCATAACGTCCACCTTGGACACAACGCCCACTTTTGTTTAACTTGTTATTTAATCAACCTTTAACTGCCTTCTTTAATTCTTTTTGTCGAATGTTGTTTAAAATTTGAAAATGTTGGTTTTAGGCTATTTTATGTATTTTTTTAATCAATGTATAGTTTCAACTACTTCCTCCGCATTCTTAACGATTTTCTCTCTATTTTATGATGGTTTTTCTCTAGCGTATGCATTTCCCGCTCGTTTCTCATATAAATCGGTAGTTATACGAAGGATAAGAGCCCTATTATAACACTAAATATACCTAAACATTCATTGGTTTGCGACACACCTCATTCGAAAAAAACGTTTCCTTATTGTTTATTGTACCAGTAGGTAAGTATTTACAAGTCCCTAAAAACTAAAAATAAAAGAGAATGTTGCCGTCACTGAAAAAACGTGGTTATACAGTCGTGTTCAAATAAATCTGAGACAATGTTTTTTTCATATGCAGGTTCAGTTAAGAATTGAAGAATATCTCCATGGATTTTCTGCTATCAGAAAGAGTTACATTAAACTTTAACAGGTATAGCAAGGGCGAGACCAGCACGATAACTCTTTTGATGGGCAAAATTATTTGTAAGTATGTCACCCACGTTTATATTTTAAAGATTATTATATAAAAACAGTATACGAATTATGATTTAGAATTGACCTAATAACGCAAAAAGACTCAAGTTGCTTGTTTTGTGTCGTTTTACTTCCAATAATGACACCATCCACGGGGTCGATAGTCATTCCTAGGACGCTTATCGCTTGATAAGCATCCCTAGACTGTTTATCAGGTAATTAGTTCAGTATTGGTCAATTAAAAAAAATGCATGGTTCTCCTTGGATGATATCAGTTATGTGACAGTTGGGTGTAATATTCCAACTAAATAACGTTCGTGTGTTCCATTAAGTACAAGTGGCCCATTTGTTTCAATCTTTTACCACAGACTTTAGAATACCAATGTTTATATGATTTTGGTTATTTAATGTTACATAGGGTCTAATAATGACCTTGACCAATGTGACCAATGTGTCGCTTATGTAACTCATAAAAAATGCATTATCATGGATATATAT
>CALNHX010009846.1:0-19152 GCA_940337035.1 Agriotes lineatus
ATTTCAGCTTACGACCCCTCCCGTCCTTTCCCGCTGAGCTACTGAGTACCCTTTAAGCTTCTTACATGTCCGAAATGAACATTTACCGGCAACTCGGACAACAAATAGGTGGAATTAGCGGAATGCGTTCAATCGTTTATGGATTTGACTAGAGGGTTTGTACAACAGGGCTCGAATTCTACCCATTATCTTCCAAGATAAAATGGATGATGAACGAATGGCCCCAGATAATAACGAACAGATTTCGAATAACATTACTGGACTGCTGGTAAATTTATTGATACTACTCTAAGTCTCCAAATAGTTCGCTGTATTGCTAGGCTGGTACAAACTAAAATGGATACTATATGCCTGAATAGAAAAATGTTTCGGGTAAGCAACTTCCTGTAATATGTTAATTATTTAATACTGTTGTGGTAAATAAATTCGGCTTACTTTTTTGTCTGTGATTAGCGTTTTTTATAGCTAAAGAAGAATTTAGTGAGCCTATGTCATATTCGAGGTTAGCAGGTTATGTTTTGCGTCAGTCTGTCAAATAACAAACAAAACTTAACCTGCTAACCTCGAACTTGCCATAGATTAGCACGAAAAACGTATAATGGCGTTTCATCCCTATAATGATTTATTAAGTCAGAATTATACAGCTTAAATTAAGCCACAATCGCCCCACGAGTTGGCCCAAATCTATTGACCACGACAGTATGTAGCACACAACTGCTGCTTGTCAGAACGACTAAACTTGGTTATCAATACTGTTTAATAGGTTGCCTATATTAGATGGCACGCACTCCTCAACCTTGTTCGTTGTCTCTGTAATTACGGTTAAAGGCGAAAAAAGATGCAAATAGTAATAATAAATTTAACTTATTTATTGGCTTTATTAATGCAATAACCTTGTGGTAATATTAGAACGCAGTATTGGAGTATAGTTAACTCCTTAGGCTGGAATTCCAGCACATACCCCCAAAGTTTCGATATTACAATTGTCTTCGCCTCGAACAATTTAAAGTACCCCTTCTCTCCCCAATCTTCGTTCCATGAGTTAGCAATGAGCCAGTACGAGGTCTTGTCTTTGACGCCCCAGCCAATCATTTTCACATAGTGTGTTCCGAATTGGCCACCCTTAGTGTGCTTGTAAATTCCTAAAAATTCAATTAAATCATCATAGTTATGAAAACAAGCTGAACGAGGAATTCTAAAAATTACCTTCTTTATATACTAGAAAATCTTCATAAAGTTCGAATGCAAGAGGTTCACTTTTGATAATCTCAGTTTGCATCTGTTCCACGTCGCTATTTAAACAATAAATGCTTTTTGCAAAGTAAAGATCGTCCTCATATTTTTTGGATAGCTTGCTTCCCACTGAGCCTTGGTGCTCGCAAGGAGGAATTTCGTATGGCTGACAACCCTCAGATAAATTGTATGCTCCCCCATGTGACTATTCCATTGATTTTCCAGTATTTGAGGGCCATATAAGGACAGCCTCCACCACATCCAAATCCACAGTCGATGAAGCAAAATAATAAATTGTTTTCAGAAATTTCAACATTGGTTTTACCTTGGGAATTAATGCAGATTCTGTCTGATTCGATTTATGTAACTGCAAATGCCTGAAATAATTGTTTTAAATGATAATTTTTATATCCACTGTTATAGTGATTGTATAGATATGTTTTAGTATTTATTATTAGATATAAACACATTATGTACGTTCCCATGTTATGAAATAAGATTATTAATCAACAAGGAAAAAGTAGAATGCGTTGAGTTTTCTTTGTCAATATCTATAACAAGTAGTTACAAAACGTCTTCTAAAATTGTTAGAGAATAAGAAATTCCTACTGTCGCTTACGACTTGCTGCAGTCTACTCGTGTCTTTTTCCTATAGTATGAGAGCCCACGACCAAAACCATGTCGCATCGTTTTACGGCCAAAACCGTATAAAATCGTTAGATTCGATGTATCTTAACCCGACTAGGAGGGCAGTACCGATCAGAAACGTCGCAGTTTTATGAGGGGGGGGGGGGGAATATTTCTTCTATGTCAAAAAAAATGGACAGACGGTTTTATCACAATATGTCTGATATTAAAAATGTAAATAGGTTTCGTCATTTTATTACGAAAAAGTTTGTTTTCAGACATTTAGCGCGTCACATGTGGCCTAACCGCATTTTCAAAAATGTCAAACTGCCTCATAGCAGCCTGGTTCAATTTTTTTAAATCTTTTGTATGGCTCCCGGGATTACCAAAAAATTGTTTTCAGACATTTTAAATGTCACCTATAACTCCAAAAACGAAAAGAACGTTTCGGATTCGGCAAGCTGTTCTGACCGTTGTAACGACGCTCACTTTATTACATTGCCATGTGCTGTGCGGTCTAGTTTAAAAAATGGCTAACCTAAGCTGTGTGTTTTGCAAAGAAATAAAAAATGAGAAAGTGTAAGGGAAGATAGACGGTAGGCCTTACCTTTTGGCGAAAGTTGTATTGGTAATTTTTCCGGCTGGTAATTATCGGCCTAGTTGGGCTAGCTCGCCGCGAGGGTCTCAGGGTTCCAGCTATGCTGAAAGAGAATAATAAAAAAAAATAGGAGAGGGCGCCAGGTCCTCGACGTAGATCTAATCCTTGTGCCGGACCGATCACAAGGTAAGAAAAATTTCCAGCAGATCAAAAATTAACAAATCAACAACCAATGAGTATATCACAGCTTTATTTCAATATTGGTGGGTATTATAGTGCATAGCAAACATATAAGTATAGAGCCAAAATCACAGCAGGCAGTATGCAAAAATAATTGCAAGTAACATAGGCGATATGTGGCAATAAATATAAATATGTGTATATTTCTAACAACAACAAAAAAACACACAGTAGGCGACATGCAGTAATAATTATAAATATATGTATATCAAACAAACAGTAGCCCACGACCAGTAATGACTATAATCTGTGAATGGGCTAACACATTAAAACATTGCGAGCACGGCATAAACCAATCGAACTCCCTACTCAGGTGCGACATTCCGCGAGAGCATGAAATAACACGGGGTTTAAAAGAAGCGTAGCGAGTATTAAATTACAAAAAAAAGTAGCTGATGCGAAACCCCGGGTATCAGCTCAAAAATATCCTAAAGTAAGTATTAAAAATTTTTAGGGGTCAAAAACAACCAGGAAATATGGCCATATAAAAGCAGGGTGGTTTTCTCAGTGGAAATACATCAAGTACATTTATGAACGCTAAGGCAATCGCTTGAATAAATATCAACATATCTGACCTATACAAAAGCATGCACTAATATCTAACTAAACGAAGCATTGCTATGCCAAAAATATCACACGTGCCCTAGCTAACTAACTAACTATAAAATACACCAGGCGCAATGAGTAATAGCTATATCAGTTTCTTGCCTGTAGTAAAAACATGTCGGATCCCAACCTTCCTGTTGGCTTGAGGGGGTCGAAGACGGCTGGAGCAGCGAGGGCCTCAGCAGACGCAGCGGAAGGCCGAGCGGGCCTAGGAAACGGTGGATATATCGCAGGTGAGTGCAGTGCTACACTCTCTAGCGTAGCCCACAGGAGTTGCGGAATACCTTGACAACTTGACAGTTTTAGGAATCCAAATCGACGGTTTGGATGCCCGCAGAGTGCAGCCGAACGAGGAATGCTAAGCTTCTTCAGTGGGGAGTTTAACCTCTCGCAGGAAGCGTCCAAACTCTCCCAAGTAAATTTGGCTGTAGCGATTACTGGCATCCGACAGGAGTTCGTATCCGACAGGAGATCGTATACGACAGGGAATCGAATCCGACAGGGAATGGCTATAACGCACAACGCCTAAATGAGTCCCAAATAAGAAGAAACTGGCCTTATCTTACCTCACGCTGGAATTGAGCCAGAAGAAAATGCAAGAACAATGCTGGCCTCAGACGAATCCGCAATTGCAAATGACGTAAGTACAACCAAATCAAATACGAACGTCTTAAGGGCACATGTGCTTTGTAGATCCTCCGAGGAATCGAAATGGAGAGGAGCTACACTAATTAGCTCATAAATTTAAGCACACAGCCAAGGCACTAGCAGCCTGCACGAAATTTAAAATGGGAAAGGAACTCAAAAATCCACCAGTTACCAGTTATCAAAACTTTCCAAATTTTTTGGGCCAGAAGATGCGAAAAAAAAACAGCCTGAAAAGTGTGACTGCAAGAAGAGATATCCTTTATCTAGCAACAAATAGAATAGTGCAGAATAATTGCAATAAGGGTTGCCTAAGCGCCATATACGAATTTCTGTAGAAATGTAACCAGAATAAATTTAATTTGTAAAATATGGGTAATTATTCGAAGAGTTGCTTACCAAACTGCTTGATAATTATAGGAGAATAATTAAAAATAAGATACAGCCAATTATACCCAGTTTAAAGCATGCAAAAATTGGCAAAAGCCAGCCATAAATATTCAGGTTCAAAAATTCAGCTAGCAAAAGTTTACTAATACGAGGGTCGCTCCAAAAGTATCGTAACAAAAGTGAAAACATTTACAAAAGAACATTTGTAAAAGTGTAGAGAAGTAGCTGACTATCGGCGTAAAAAGCATTCTGCGAGGAAATCGATTTACTCCGACATCGAGTTACCATGTAGTGTTGAAACGGGCGTATTTTCGAAACGTTATCCCAGTTTTCTTTTGTCCAATTTTTTTTAAAAATCCTTCAGTTTCAGTTCGAGTCCGCCGTGTATCGCGGAAGTGGGTGCACGTGCCGTATGGAGCTCGCTACAAGTTATCTTCGGTGCAAGCGCTTGAACTCTGACCTGATACAGATAGGACGCTTTAAGTATAATATTAAGTTAATTTTATAAATAACCAACAATAGTAATAAATTATCAATCAACAAATTCTGCTCTGTCAGAATATGCAAAATAATAACAACCAAAATATGTATTTCTCATAGCAACAATTTCAATACCCTCAGCAACCGCAAATGTTTGGATTCCAGCAAATACTCCTAAATAATGGTTTTATACCACTTACGCAAAACAAAACTTATATACCAGCATCACAAATTTATAACGACAATTATGTGCCTCCATCCTCTAGCCAAAACTATCCACCGCTAGTATCAACAAACGATCAAATTTAAAATAACAGCGAACCGATTACAATGGACGATGATGAAGAGGGAGATGCACAAAACCAACATGAATGGCAACAAATAAAAAAACCAAAACGTAACAATCAGAAACAGGTTAAACAACATAACTTACAAACCTCAAATAATAATCAAAATAGATACACTTTGTTATCCGAGGAAAACATACAAGATGAAACAACACGAGCAAGCAATACCAATGAACAAAAAAAACCTAAACCCTCTCCTATATTTATTTATGGGGTCACCAATCTCAACCAAATGATCGAAAATCTTTCCAAAGCCGTAGATAGAGAGCAATACAACACAAAAGCTGTAGCAAATAACACAATAAAGGTCAATCTGCATACAATAGAAGCGTACAGGCAACTAATTACACATCTAAAAGACGAACACATTGTACATCACACTTACCAGCTAAAGGAAGATAGAGCGTACAGGGTAGTTATTAGAAACTTACACCACACTACAGACATCGAGGTAATCAAAGAAGAGTTAAAAAAGCTGGGTCATGTCGTTCGCAATATCATCAATATTAGGCACAGAGTTAATAAAGAACCACTACCCATGTTCTACGTTGACCTAGAGCAAGCTACAAATAACAAAAACGCGTACGAAATAAAACATATAGACTATCAGCAAGTATTAGTGGAGCTACCACGAAAGAAAATCACAATCATCCAATGTATGAGATGCCAGGCGTACGGACATAGCAAAGACTACTGTACCAAGCCATATCTTTGCGTTAAATGTGGCGCAGAACATAATACGAAACAGTGTAAAAAACTACAAACTACTCCTGCTAAGTGCGCCTTATGTCAGGGCCCACACCCAGCAAATTATAAAGGCTGTCAGGTCTATCAACAACTCCAACTCAACAGAGGCAAATCAGGAGTTCTAACTAGAACAAATAATTTACCTAAAGCTTACCCACCAATTTCAGCACAGAAAGACATAAATGCCACTTTCCCAAACAACAGAAGACTTTATAGCACCGTGGTAGAAACACGATGTAACTCCCAAGCAAATTTCAATAATGACATCTCGTTATCCCGATTTTTATCTAGATTTGAATCAATGTTCAACCAGTTAATGAACCAGAATAGCATGATGCTAAGTCTGCTTACCCAGCTAATCAGTAAATCCCAATAATGCATGCCCTACATCTAGCAGTTTGAAATGCAAATGGGTTAGCACAAAACGTCCGGCTAATTGAACACTTGCTTAATGAGCACAAAATTGACATTTTTCTCATCTCAGAAACTCATTTGATGAAAAGGAGTTATTTCAAAATTCATAAATACATAACATACAACACAAATCATCCGGATGGCACAGCTCATGGCGGTTCTGCAATTATTATCAGCTAGAGGCTGCATCATTACGAAATGGAAAAATTCTCTACTAACTATCTCCAAGGCACTATCATCTACGTCAAATGCAGTAACAGACCACTCGTTGTAGCAGCAATCTACTGCTCACCAAGGCATGCCATAAAACAGGCACAATATGAAGGCTTTTATCAAAAATTATAGAAGGAGGGGGGCTATAATGCCAAAAATCCGATATGGGGCTCTAGGCTACCAACGACGAAAGGAAGAGAGCTGCACAAAGCTATGCTAGCAAACAAGTATGATCAGCTATCCACTGGTGAGCCAACATACTGGCCCTCCGATCTCAACAAAATACCGGACGCTGTAGACTTCTGCATCACAAAAGGTCTATCCAACAATCACTGTAAAGTGGAATAGTGCTTCGACCTATTTTCAGACCACACATCCATAATAATCACCATCAGCACCTCGGTAATTACAAAACCTAAAAATCCTACGCTTCATACTAGACACACCAACTGGGACATGTACAAAGACTACCTAATTCACAATGTGAAAATTAAAGCTTCATTAAAAACTGAAGATAAAATTGACACTGCAGTTGAAAGCCTAACAGGCAACATACAAAATGCAGCCTGGCACGCAACCCCTCCTAGCCGTAACCCCAAAGCAACGATCGAAAATTACCCTTTACATGTCAGAACCAAAATCTTGGAAAAAAGAAGAGCAAGAAGGATCTGGCAACAAACGAGGCATCCTAACGACAAGAATAGATTGAACAGACTAATGAGAGAACTAAAAAACTTGCTAAGCGAATGGAAAAATGATTCATTCAATGATTACGTTAGTAACCTATCAGCCTCTCCGAATAACGATTACGCTCTCTGGAAAGCAACAAAAAAGCTAAAAACTTCCACTATTCCTATTCCGCCAATTCGTAAAAATGACAATACATGGGCACGAACAAGCGAAGAGAAAGCAGAGCTCTTTGCGGAACATCTATCCAAAACCTTCCAGCCACATCCTCCACAGACCACTCAAGCCGAAGAAAATGAAATTTTGGATTATCTTACTGCTCCACTACAGCTAAGTTTACCTATTCAGCACTTCACTCCAGAAGAAATTAGAATAGAAATTCATAATTTGAACAACAATAAAGCTCCGGGTTATGACCTTATTACCGCCAAATTTTTAAAAGAACTTCCAAAGAAAGCGATAATGTCACTTACACAAATATTTAACGCTATAATAAGATTACAGTACTTTCCAATATCATGGAAATTTGGAGAAATAATCTTAATTTTGAAACCAGGCAAACCTCCACATCAAGTCACCTCATACAGGCCTATAACTCTGCTCCCGTTATTGTCTAAACTACTGCTAATATTGAAGAGACTGCTACTTATCATAGATACTCATAGTCTAATCCCACAGCACCAGTTTGGCTTTCGGAGAAAGTATCCCACGTTAGAACAGATACATCGAGTCGTGGATGTAGTAAAACAAGACCTAGAAGAAGGCAGATACTGTGTTGCTGTATTTTTAGACGTGAGTCAGGCCTTCGACCGCGTCTGGCAAAATGGCCTATTGTTCAAGATCAAACGGCTTCTTCCCCATCAGTACTACATGCTTCTCAAGTCATACTTAAATCAAAGAAACTTTCAAGTTAAATATGAAGGAAGCCGTTCTAACTTCCACCAGATCCAGGCCGGTGTGCCCCAGGGAAATGTGGTGGGGCCCACCCTATATCAGTTATTTACTGCTGATCTGCCAATTAATGAAAATGTTTTTACAGCCACCCTTGCAGATGATATTGCACTTTTAGCATCTCATGTAGACCTTGTTTTAGCAGCAACGAACCTTCAACTACATCTCAACAATATGCAGAAATGGCTCCATAAATGGCGCATAAAAATTAATGAAAGTAAATCTACTGCTATAAGCTTTACTACAAAGCATAGTTCTGCTCCACCGGTAGCACTAAATGGCATACTGATTCCTGTCAAGCATGGAGCTAGATATCTCGGTATGATCCTTGATAGACGGTTAACATGGAAACCGCACCTTACAAGGACAAGGAAGGCACTGGATATCAAACTCAAGAAGATGTACTGGTTATTCGGACGCTAGACAATGTCAATGTAACTAGACGTTTAATCTGACAAAAACTCTCGATTTTATTAACTAACTAGATATTAGTTTACGGGGGAGCGCCACTGGGCGTATCACCTCCCTCATGTTATGTAGCATATACGATAAAATTTCTTCGTTAGCCCTAGGGCTAGTTGTAAATATTGCAATCATTAATAAAAAAAATTATAATTTCAGTTCGATGGTTGCGGGTAAGCTCTTTATTAATAATTATCTAAGAATTTGAGAGTTGCAACTTATTCATTTGCTTGATAGACGTAAATACGCCGTAATACGGTTTTTTAATGATTTCTGACCATCGAAAGGTTGTCTGATTGGTAAGGTGCTACACTAAATTTGTCTGATATCTTTTTTTTCTACATCTGGGCAACTCTTTTCATTATATCAAACAGTTTTCAGGCAGAATGCTATGTTACCGATCGGTAAAAATTTTCAACACGTTCAAATTGGTTTCAACACATAAGGTGCTCACACTTTCGTCTGAAAAATGATTTATTCGCTTCATCTGACCAATGTCCACTTGAAAACAATA
This sequence comes from Agriotes lineatus, assembly GCA_940337035.1. Taxonomy (NCBI): domain Eukaryota; kingdom Metazoa; phylum Arthropoda; class Insecta; order Coleoptera; family Elateridae; genus Agriotes; species Agriotes lineatus. The sequence continues at coordinate 9,155 of CALNHX010009846.1, forward strand.
TTTTCCGACGGTTTTCTATGGTTTTTTCAAATGGTCTCCTGGGTACGTGCGACGCTACTGGTGTCTGAAAATGGTGTTTTCGGTATCTAAAATCTATCATTCAACTACATTTTGAAAATCAGACAGATTGCTATGAAACAGTTGTGTTAGTATTTTTGGAATCAGAATAACCAAATCTATCGATTCGAAACGGTGTTGGTCGTAAAACGATGAAACAAAAATTTTGGTCATGGGCTCTCGTACTACTACTCTTGTTTCAAATAAACAAGATTTTAAAAAATTGATTCGACATGACCATGCTAGTTTGAAAATAAAAATAAACTGCACCACTAGCGTACCCAGCTAGATCCACAAGCACCTTGATCACTAATTTGACTTAAACTATACTCGGGCCGCCGAACAGATAGAGTGGAGCAGGCAACCCAAATAACATATTACAAAGGTCACTTGACAATATTTTAATTATAATTACTAAAAGGATCGGAGATGCCGAACCTTATAATTAGAACTAATAATTGTCATTAAATAACTTTTTGAGGTTATGATGCAAATAGAAATGTCGGCCAACTTAAAAGTCAAGCCTGACCTTTGTGCACTTATAATTGAAATGTTTAGACCTGTGGCCTGGCTCTTCCTAAATCCCATTATTGGCTGCAGCGTCGAAATCAAAACACGTTGCCCGTGATTTGGTTAAGTTTTTAGCGTTTTTTCTTTGGAGTTCCTTTATTCAACCATTTACAAGGACTAAACTATGCATCTCTACTGCTATTTTCACAGTTACATCAAAGAGCATATAATGAAAAATACATAAAATACAATACAAAAAAATAACAGTTAATCAAATAAATGGTGAAATAATACAATATAGATTCCTCTAATGGTTAACAACCTAAATTGTCTTCAACGAAATCATCTTCTTGTTCAGATGATAGATTAGAACCGGATCCACCGCTGTCGTCTACTGTAATAATTATTTCTTCTCTGTTATACATAATGTATTCCCACTTATGTTTGTCGACACTGTACATATATTCTTCCATTCTTGCACACTCACACTACCAAAATTATTTTCTGCAGAAGTGTTAATATCGTCTAATTTGAATGTTGTATTATTTGTAGCAACGTAGTTCTTTACTGACACCCATATTTTCCCAATCTGGTTTAATTCTGGATGGTAAGGGGGTAATCGTAGGACTCCGTTTTACCATGTTCCGCTAATAATTTCTCAATCATATAACTTTTATGTGTAGGTTTATGTAATTTTCTTGTACCATATAATTGTTTTTGTTTCATTCAACTTAACATAAGTGTTTCTTATTGTTAACCACTTTTGCATGTCTGCTTTTTCCAAACAAATGTTGGATTCGGCTCAGTACAACCATTGTGATACGATGCATTATCGATGACCAAAACCGACTTTTTTGAAGATTTGCCAATAATTTTTCTTTCAGGCAATTCATATATAAACCGTTCAATAGTTATTTGCCAAGTAGGTAGACATGGAATTTTGTTTTTATGTTTAATAAAACTAAAACTCCCTAGAAACTCTTTCTGACACTTTGTCAGAAGCAGCTGTTATGTACAGGAGGCTCACGAAAGTGTCTAATTTGACATTTTGAGGTTAAACATGCAATGTTGCCAGTCCTTTCATACTTTGTTTGCCACTAGGCATAATATGTATGGACATCGCCGTCATGGATATCTATCTGTCAAACAAATTGTAGTACTAAAGTAAATATGCCAAAAGTCATTAAAGGTGACACAAAACTACAAATTACAAAGGCTTACAGGCATTATAAAGCTGACAGGCCCGACCTCAGTGAAACTGAAATCTTTGCTCGGCTTAGTGACTTTTGGGATGCAAGTATTTATGCATAAAACTTAATTGTTGCTTTAATTTTCGGCTTTGTACTGTTTTAGATATCTGAAAGAACTATTAGAAATATTATGGGGCGGAACAATTTTGAAATTAAACCTTTTGGCCCACGACCTAAAAATGATACATACTATTTGCAACATACGCACTGAAGAAGTAGTTAACAATGCGAGACAAATTGTGCAAGAACAACCACACGTATCTGTTCGCCATTTAGGACAGCAATTAAATGTTTCATATTCAACATCTCATAGGATATTAAGAAGCAATTTGCATTATTTTTCTTACCGGTTGCAAGTGTATCAGGAACTGCTGCCAAACGATCCTCCGGTTAGATTGGAATTTTGTAACTGGTTTATCAATAATTTAGGAAATAACGATAATGCGTTTGAGAAAACTTTCTTTACTGATGAGGCATACTTCTATTTATCTGGCTATATTAATTCACAAAGTATGAGGATGTGGAGCGCTGAGAATCCCAATTTTTATGTTGAAGAACCGCTTCACCCACAAAAAATCGGGGTTTGGGCTGCAATTAGTAAAAGAAGAGTTATAGGTCCTATATTTTTTTAAGGTAATTGAGTGCAGTAAAACGATTAAATTTTATTTTAATAGTTCAAATTTTAGGTTTTCTAAATGCACAACCATATCATACTGAAATTTTGTCGCCGTTTTTTGAAGAGTTACGTGACAATGAATTACAAACGGGTTACGTACTTTCAATAAGATGGGGCATAAATTTACTTAAAGAGTTTTACAAAAACAGAGTTATTAGTCAAAACATGTCTACAGTGTGGCCCCCGAGGTCTTGTAACTTAATTCCCTGTGATTTTCTTCTGTGGCCATATTTAAAAAAAATCCATTTTTCAACTTCCACTGGACAATATTCAGCAGCTTTAACAAAGAAGTACCTAATGGAAAAAATAAAGAAATCAATAATAATGGCGTAATATTAAGATTTGAGAATAGAACGAGTTAAGGAGTTTACTTTTTTAGGAACATTAATCTCTGAAAACTTAAATTACACACAAGGAATTAAATCAAGGTTAATAAAAGCATCGAGATGTCCGGGCGCGTTAAATAGTATAATGTCCTTAAGACAAATGTCGCGAAATGCAAAACTACGACTTATAAGACTGTAATTCGACCCACAGCTACGTACGCATGTGAAACATGGACGATGAATGTGGCAGACCAAGATACGATAAGTAGGTGGGAGAGAAAAATGCGGAGAAAAATATTTGGAGGGACTCGGACGGATGATGGTTGGAGAAGACTTACAAACGAAGAGGTACAAAAGAAGTATGGAGAGCCAAATATAGTAGACTTCATTAAAGCTCGAAGGTTAAGATGGTTTGGGCATATATGGAGAATGCCAGATGGAAGAGCTACTAAGATAGTATTGGAAGGCAGAGCGCAAGAAACTAGAAGAAGAAGCGACCAACGAATAGGTGGAAGGAGGCAGTAATGGAAGACATAGCAAGGAAAGGAATAGAAGACTGGAGAAATAAAATCATCAATAAGGGACAATGGAGACACATTGTTATGCAATGGGCCTAAAGTGGCTTGTAAAAGCTTTATTTATACTGAAAAAATACATAAATTGTAATATTTAAATATTTTTGTATACAATTTATAATTACAATAAAAAAACGACTTTCATTATACCATTATGCCTACTCAACAAAGTATGAAACGTATTCAGAATCAGCTTTTTGTCTTTCATGAAATTTATCTTAACCAATACTAAAAGTGGCACAAAATCCAAAACCAAATCTGGCAACCACGTTTTGTACATTAACATAAAATTATCATTTTATATAAAATGAGCATAACCTAACTTTTGTTAATGACTGACAGCATATTTACAGGGTGAAATTCATCACCCTAACATGGCTTCCTATCTGGCAAATAACTATTGAACGGTTTATACATATTTCATTATCATAACCGGTTGTTGCGTGCCTGGGTGTAATAACCGTTCAGAAAATAGTATACGTCCTGTAAGTATACTCAAAGATCCAGCAACAAAACAAATTTGGTTAAACAACATCGACAGAGAAAATTATAAATCCAAACGACCAAGAATATGTGAAAATAATTTTGGAAAGAATCAGAGAGAATTTGGAGTAAGCTTTAGTTTTCATGTTAGGTAGGAAAACTAGTGTCATCTTAATTTTCTTTAAATTTCATTAATCCTTACTTTTACAAGTTATTACAAGTAGATGGAAGCAAGCCAGTATAAAATGTTAAGATTGAATCACTATTTGGAGTCCTACGTTTAAATATTATTCAATCTATGTTCCTCAGGTGTAGATGTGAATAGCAAATGAATATAAAGTTGGCTTAATACCACTGTATTTACAAGTTAATAAATAAAAGTGTATTACATGGCATAAAGCACATTTAGTTTCAACTTCTTACCACGACTAAATACTATATAATTTATAGTCAACTATAACCTATGACAATTGTAGCTAACTTCACAGAATTAATCCCTTCATTATATTAATGTAGTCGACTGTGAAATTGTGACTAACTTCGCTTCATGGATCCCTAAATGTCATCGTTTGCCCTACTCTTACTATATACAGGTACTCTAGTTTACCCCATTAAGTCACCCATTAAAAATCCAAGGGCCAACAATTCTACCACCTATTTATCCCACACCAAACGTTTTATCGACCAACGACCTTGGTTCTGGATCTGCATCCAGTTTGGATTTGTGGGTGACCAATAGTGCATATTATGCCTGTCTACACTCTCATCACTATGAAATGTAGCCTCATCTGTCCATAAAATTCGTAAAAGAATCTCGGGATCCTCTTGAACCATATTCCGTACCCAGTGGCAGTAATCTAATCTACGATCGAAATCATCATTCGTTAAAGCCTGGTGCAACGAAATGTGATATGGATGCAACCTGCAATGAAAACATAATTTAAATTAACAGTATTTTGTTGAAGTAATTTTTAACATATCTAAGAACTTCTGCTGCTTCTTCAATCTGCTCCGTAATTACTTACTTATGTTTTTCCAAAATATTTTGAACAGTAGTTCGAGTTATTCCCAAGTCCCTTGCAATTGCCCTGGTGCCTATATAAAGATCAAGTCACACATACGCCAAGACATTTACAACATTTTCTTCCGTGCGCGCTGTTCGCCTTCTTCTTAATATAGGGCAATGAATACTTCCTGTTGTTCGGTAGCGACAAGGCGGTCTATATTGTTCCAGGCCATGACACTGGCTCTGTTGCCAGATTGTGTGCTACGCCATTCCAAGACATACTAAGTTTGGTTGTTTGAAATATATTTGACATTAAAAACTATTTTGACAAGGCAGTTCATATAAGTTATAAAAGTGCATTTGAAGTGTTGAAGTGTTACGTACCAAGCTGCAAGTCAACTTACGCTTCAATCAGTTGCTCCATATGTTAGCGTGTTCAAGTTTTCATCTAATAGAACGGTGGCACAAAAATGGAAAGACATTTTGCATTTAGAACACTGACGGATTGGAAAGGCTAGTGTTGTGTGTGAAAAGCACTTTAAAGGAGCAGATATAAAGGGTAATAAGATGAAGAGACTTGTTCTGCCTGCAATATCACTAGCTTCCAACGCAAGTTGTTTTGAAGAAATTACTGTTTTAGAGGAAGTCAAAATTAGTAACAATTTACTGCAATCGAAAATGAGGTACCTACCCATTAGGAATTGTTTTTAAATCGAATATTGTGGTGAAGTGACGCACTGCGATGTAAATAGCAGTGATTTTACAGATTTTTTTTTCAACTGGCATGCATCACAATGACAGGGATAGTGCACTGACAGATTGCCCATTTAGTGACCAAAACTAGTAATTGTTTGTTATAGGTTGGCATAGCCGTGTTGCCAGATTGTGGTAGACCATTCCAAAGTCCACTTTATAGGCCCAGTGTCATGGCCTGGAACAATATAGACCGCCTTGGTAACGAAAAACTTTGACAGTTGGATGGCGCCTATCAAGATACTCCATCGCATATATTTAACAGAAACAGTTGTGTTTTCATTGTTTTGAAAATAAACACGAAACATATCAAACACTTCTACAGGTGGAAAAGGCATTTTTTACAAATAAGCCCACAAAAATACTCTATAAATAGCTGCAATCTTAATATGATTGACACTTAAACACCACCATTATAATTTTTGCTATTTTGTTTTCCAAAGCACACTTGGATTTTAAAAATTTCGAATTTCGTGTGGACATAAGGCCAATATTCAATCATATTGAATGAGTATTAATTATTATGGACATTTTAAATATAATGTTGGTATTTTAACAGTAAATTTATAGATATTTTGCTAAAAGAACGATAATTAGGATTTAATAATGGCAGGTATACTGAAAATATTCCCAAAGATGCTACATTATTTCAAGTTTTAATTTCTTTTACTGATATTTTAGGTTAGGAAAGAAATATTGGAATGCGGTTTTCACTAGCGTGTTAGACCCTTATTTGGCTATCTTTTGTTGCAATAAAAGTGATATCGTTGCATTTAGTTTTTTTGAGAAAATCCATTTCATTTGTAGTGTTGTCGCAAAATGCCCTCTAGCGGCGACACAACCAATCTAAATGAATCCGTTCAAGGCAGCGTTGATAGCCTAAGAAAGGCCCTTTTCAACAACTCCAAGTTTGACAAAATCCGTTCAGCCATTTTGACGTTGTTGACATTTATTTCCGAAAATATTCAGACACCACCCACCACTTTCTCTTAAGAGATAGAGCAAAAAGCATTCAACAAAAAAGAATCGAATTTATCTCAGCTTTAAAACGGTGTCCATTTTAGCTATCTGTAATATAAGAATATTTCTCAAAAAACGGGATTTTAAATTCAAGAATTTTAGAAACTTAAAAATAATTTCCAGCATTTTCTCTTGGCCGCTTTAGTCATAAATTTTTTTACCCCAAGTCTTTACGACAATTACTTTTCGAGATAGGACCAAGTGTCCTTGTTAATTGGCCATCCGGTACAATATTAACCAAAAATAAGAGTTATACAGTCAGATCTCGCCGTTCGCGGCTTTGTGGTTCGCTGATTTGATTTTACGCGGGGCACCTTTGTGCTCCCTTTTCTCTCATTATTCGTCACGAACTTGTAAACACACTTATCGAACCTATTTATTTGAATCTTTTATTACCAAACCGAACCTGAAATACAATGTAAAATTTAATGTTTTTTGCTTTATATTTTATGTTTTGAAAATGTACGTATTTGAATATGTTTTGAAAATGTACGTATTTGCATGTTTCTATACGCACGTTTATGTATTTTTGAATTTTTTGAAGTTGCATAGTATAAATAAATCTAGTTTATAGAACCTAACCCCGTTTTTATCATTTATGTTTACTCGTGCATCGCGGTTTTGCGCTTTGCGGCATTCTTCTGGAATGTAACCCTCGCGAACGGCGAGGTCTGACTGCATATACCAAATTGCAGGTTTTCTCGCTCCCTAAAAGTTCGATAATAAGCAATTTTCCTGCACAAGATACCCATTTTGAGAAAAATACTGAAAACCATTTATTGCGCTATAATTTTCAACTTTTTCGCACATCTCAATCAGGTTAATAACATAAGCAATAACCATAATGTATACTTAGATCTCGTTTTCTCGCACGACCCAGATGTTAAGGTTGATAATGCCATAGATCGACTAATTGAAAATAGTTATCACCATCTAGCCTACTTAATACAAATTCCTGTCAATTCGCCAACCAATAATTTAAATAGTGAGGTAACATATTATGACTTTAAAAATGCAGATTTTAGTTCATTGAATTATTTCTTGGCAGCTATTGATTGGGATCAGGTTGTAAGTAAGAATAATATTAATTTAGCGCTTCAACAATTCTATGATGTATTGTATTCAGGAATTAATTTGTTTGTACCAGTTAGATCTTATAAGCCCTCAACATTTCCAATCTGGTTTTCAGGAGAACTAAAGAGCCTGATCATCAAAAAGAAAAGAGCTCACAGAAATTTTAAGCTTAGTAATAGTAATGAGGACTATGTCATATTTGCTAACTTACGCTCTCAATGTAAAACATTATCTTTACAATGCTATAAGTCTTTTATGCAAAATATTGAGAATCGTCTCTATGTCGATCCTGCTTCATTTTGGAAGCATATTGATAAATTGAAAAGATCTTATGGGTATCCAGTTCAGATGTTTTTCAAGAACGCGACTGGTCATTCAGGTCATGATTCTGTAAATCTCTTTGCAGAGTTTTTTTCTGATGTGTATAAAGCAGATAACTTGGATTTGCAGATTCCAGATTACAAAAACACAGTGCATGTTTGTGATAATTTCTTGGTTCCTTCTTTTAGCGTTACTGAAGTATTTGATGCCATTTCCAAGCTACCAGATAAAATCTCTACTGGACCTGATGGAATACCGTCTCTACTATTAAAAAATTGTAGTTGTACTTTATCCAAACCCATTCAGACTATTTTTAACTTATCACTACATTCTGGAGAATTCCCACAGTTTTGGAAGAACAGTTACATTACTCCTATATTTAAGTCAGGTAATCGTGAAGATGTTAGTAACTATAGAGGCATATGTATACAATCAACCATTCCTAAAATGTTAGATAAATTGATAACCAATTATTTGTCTACCCAATTAAAAAATACTATAATTCAGGAGCAACATGGTTTTTGTCCCTATAAATCAACTACTACAAACCTATTAATATACACCAATTACCTGTTGAATGCCCTGGAAAGCAGATCTCAGGTTGATAGTATTTATACTGACTTTTCCAAGGCGTTTGACAGGGTTAGTCATGGTCTTTTAGTTAAAAAGATGCTTGACATGGGGGTAAATGCTGACTTGGTTCAGTGGCTGCACAGTTTCTTGACAGATCGCTTCCAATGCGTTCGCATTAATAATTTCTTATCGCCAGCCTTCCCGGTACTGTCCGGAGTACCGCAAGGGTCTCATTGTGGACCATTACTCTTTAATATTTTTGTGAATGATTTAGATAGGTACATTACAAACTCCAATTTTCTACTATTTGCTGACGACTTAAAGATTTTCCGGGAAATTAATGGTTCCGATGATGTTCATCTTTTACAGTTGGACATTAATAGCTTTCTTAAATGGTGCTCAGTTAATCAATTGGATATCAATGTTGCAAAATGTTTTTCTATGAGCTTTACTAGGGGCCAAACTAACTTATCAGCATACTCATTTAACGATGAAGTTTTGAGAAAGGTTGACGTAGTGAGGGATCTTGGAATCTTACTAGATAAGAACCTGAGCTTTAGTGGACATATCGAGAAAATTACCAATTTGGCTTCAAGAAATCTGGGTTTTATAACAAGGAATAGTCGACAGTTCTCACCAAATATACTTAGAACACTTTTTTGCACTCTGGTACGTCCTTCCCTTGAATACGGATCAATTATTTGGGCACCACATTATAAAATACACATTGATAAGATTGAACGTATTCAAAATAAGTTCTTAAGAATATACGCTTACCGCAAGGGCTATGACCTAACTCTAATCAGTTACCCTCAGCTTCGCCAAGAATTAAACCTGACTTCTCTTCTCTCACGTAGGAAGTCTATAGACTTATGTTTCCTATTTAAATTAGTTAATGGAATGATTGATTCTCCTATATTACTAAATCTGATTGATTTTAATACCAATGTCAGAGTACGTAACCCACCACTATTTCGTATTCCTTTTCATCAAACAAACTACGGAATAAATAATCCCATTACCAGAATGCAGAGAAACTACATTGAGTGTCAGACTGAGTTGGACATTTTTTCTGAGAGCTTTTTTTCATTTAAAAACCACGTGAACAATTTGCAGAATGTTTAATATATTTTTTTTTTTCCTAATTATCACAAAACTTTTGTTATTAACACGTATTTGTTGTTGTGTATATTAAAAGTAAATTTTTCATTTTAATGTAAATGGTGTATGCCGTTAATAAATAAATAAATAAATAAATAAATAAATAAAAATATTAGTCCTATGGAGAAAGTTAATGCAACATAAAATGTAGCAAATTTTTCACTCTTTAAAACGCTGTATCAATTTTTAAGAGAGCGGTAACGGACGATACGA
>CALNHX010009846.1:19175-45748 GCA_940337035.1 Agriotes lineatus
TATAACTATGACAGCAGAATTACTTACCGATCTAAAAACTCAATAGCAAAAATACTTACCGACGCCTTTTAAAAAACGATCAAAATTTGTTTTACATGCACAATTTTATGAAATTTTATTTGACAAATAACAAATTGGTTACCTAGTGATGTGTGCCATATCATTTCGATGTATTTCGCTCGTTTTAATTTCTCAGTAAATAATTTATATTTTTTGTCGAATTTTAATTCAGATTGTGAAAAAAATTTTATAAGCACGTTGAACGTTAAGGGTAACTGTTCTCAAGACAATAATTGGAGTCGTCGCTTCGCTCCTCCTCCAAACAATTGTCTTCGAACCGTAAAATCTCTTACCGTTCTCTGTACTATTTATAACAATGTTTTAATGAGTGCCTAACTAAAGAGTATTCTGAATTACGTTTACAAAACAAAACAACTTTAAATAAAACTGAAATGTAATACGGTTTATAGCGCTCAAAGCAAACGAATCAAGATCTCTCACTATTAGTAGACAGCATCAGCTTCTGTTGTCTTATGTACGGAAGTGAGGTGTGGGTGCTACGGAAAAGTGACAAAGCGAAATTACGAGTGCGGGAAAGAGCAGTGTTAAGACAGATTTTAGGGGGAATAAAAGAGGACAATCAATGGAGGAAGAAAACCAATAAGGAACTAAGTGAATTGTACAAGAAACCGGACATAGTAACTGAAATAAAAAAATCTGGTGTGATACACTCACACAACTTTCTTTTACAGTGATGTAATAATTAGCCAAAATTTCATTTTTAATTTTTAAAAATTTGTCAAAAATTTTCCAAAATTACAAATTCTGCAAAAACGGTACAAAATAGAGCGTTAGTTGAAGAGACAAATTTTCTCTAGAATTTTAAGGTGAATTCGAAAATGTAATAATATACCGGGTGTTTTATTTAAAATAGGAGTTAATAAAAAAATAGAAAAAAAAACAAAAGAAACCCACTTTAGAAGTATTCAACTGGAAAATCATCTATCTCACATCAATACACATTAAAAATGTAATAAAAATGTAAAGTTTAAAAAAAATCGTTAGAGCGGTTTTTGAAAAAATCGAAAAAAACTGAAAAATCACAAGAGTAAACACCTACTTCCGGTTATACGATTTTCGTCAAAAGCTTGCTGTCTCATCTACATAGTACACAAAACTTATATATGAAGTTTCAACGCCATACCTCTTTTCGTTTTTGAGATATTCTGTTCACAGACACACACACAGACAGACCAATGAAAAAAAAATACGCTTTTTGGGTTCAGGGGACCCTAAAACGTGAAGATCTGTTGAAAACTCAATTTTGAATTTTTGGGGTGAATCCAATACTTCCTTTATTGCAAAAGGAAGTAAAAAGAAGGCTAAGATGGATGGGACATATCGCAAGGATAAAGGAAGAGAGAAATGTCAAACTGGTACTGGATTTGGAGGCGACAGGGAGGAAACAAATCTGGTGTGATACACGCACACAACTTCCTTTATCAGTGATCTTATAATTGGCCAAAAATTTGATTTTAAATTTTGAAGCATTTGTCAACATTTTTAAAAAATTACAAATTCTACAAAAACGGTGCAAAATAGAGCGTTAGGTGAAGAGACAAATTTTCTCTAGAATTTTAAGCTGAATTCAAAAATGTAATAATATACCGGGTGTTCTATTTAAAATAGGAGTTAATAAAAAAAATAGAAAAAAAAAACAAAAGAAACCCATTTTAGAAGTATTCAACTGGAAAATCACCTATCTCACATCAATACACATTAAAATGTAATAAAAACGAGAAGTTTGAAAAAAATCGTTAGAGCCGTTTTTGAAAAAATCGAAAAAACTGAAAAATCACAAGACACCTACTTCCGGATATGCGATTTTCTTTAAAAGCTTGCTGTCGCATCTAGATAGTACACAAAACATATATGAAGTTTCAACCCCACACCTCTTTTCGTTTTTGAGATATTCTGTTCACAGACACACACACACACACACAGAGACAAACCAATGTAAAAAAATGTTTTTTGGGTTTAGGGGACTCTGAAACCTGAAGATCTGTTGAAAACTCAATTTCGAATTTTTGGGGTGAATCCAATACTTCCTTTATTGTAAAAGGAACTAAAAAGGGGAAGACCAAAGAGAAAATGGATTAAATGCGTGGAAGAAGACCTGAACAAAATGGAAATAAACAACTGCAGAGAAGTAGCTTTAGACAGGAAGAGGTGGAGAAAAATAGTGAACCAAGCCAGGGGCCTATATATATATATATATATATATATATATATATATATATATATAACAAAGTCCTTTTCACAGCTCGGTGGTTACTACACAAGGCGAAGAATTTGACTGGGAAAGGGGTTATAGTCAACACCAATCTCAGTACTTGGGCAACGATTACAAGAGCTATTAATGGTTTGTTGAAATAAAACCACTTGATGCTAAGGTCGACAGTTTCGAAATATATTTATTCCATTCTCAAGACCTACGGAGAGGTAAAGTTTACGATCTCACACCCAGATTTCCATAAGACCAATCTTAATAAATTAATTAACATTCTTAAATTAAATAATTATCCAATCTCACTATTAAATTCCATTTTATTCTCCAATACGATGAACAGGGCCACTCCTCTTGTTAGGTCTGTAAACGGGGACGACAAACCCCCTATGTACAAAAGTCTAATTTACATCAAAGGGCTATCCCACATAATAAAAAGGGTTTTCCACAAATTTAATCACATAATAATAGCAGATAAACACCACCATATTATAAAAGATTGTTTCTCCAAATTGAAAGATAAAACTCCAATTATGTTAACCCAAATGTCATCTATCAGATAAATTGTAATGGTTGCCAGTCCACCTATATTGGGCAAACTTCACAGAGGTTGAAAGCTAGGATTACCCAACACAAAAGTGATTCCCGTGTAAAACCTAAGGCCTGTGCTTTAGCTAGTCACGTCAACAGTACGGGTCATGAGATGGATTTTGATAATACCAAAATCATTACAACAGAATCTAATAGTAACCATCGTTTATTTATTGAAATGTGCCACATTTTTGGCAGTAACAACACCCTTAATTCAAAAACAGACATTGACAACCTTAGTGTTTCATATCACCTCCTGTTAGCAATGTCCAATAACGATTTTTCTTTAGATTTTCCCCAACCTGGTTAGAATCGAGGGTCAATAATTTTCAACCTAACCTGTTTTACTCTCCTTATAATATATCTTTCTTCCCATAAATAAATAATTTACCCTTTAATTAAATTTCATAAATTTCCTTACTTGTGCCAGCGAACAGTACCTTTCCATTTTGAACGTCCCTGGTATACTACCGACGCCGATCGTAAGGCGCATGCGCGAACCACGACTGTCACCTGCAAGTTCATAACTTCCTTGCATTCCTTATCGGGTTTGAACAATTTTATCAAATTGACGGCCATTATGGCTTAAAACTAATAAAAATTGTAGTAATTAATTAATTTTAAATGTATTTGTGGATTTTTAACATGTAACCTGGTGACAGGAAAATCTAGCATTGCTTTTGTTGTGTGATATGCTGCATTCGCTGTACTGCTTTTGTAAATTTAAAATTTGAAATCTAGTCACATGTTTTGTGAACTACATGTGCCTTTTCGGTTTTGTGCCGCAAGTTGTTAGGTAAGATCTTAACTAATTACATTGTACAAACATCGCTTCTTATCTGTAACCTCTCCGTAGGTCTTGAGAATGGAATAAATATATTTCGAAACTGTCGACCTTAGCATCAAGTGGTTTTATTTCAACAAACCATTAATAGCTCTTGTAATCGTTGCCCAAGTACTGAGATTGGTGTTGACTATAACCCCTTTCCCAGTCAAATTCTTCGCCTTGTATATATATATATACATCTCAGGCCACTCCATATATATACCTATATATATATATATATATATATATTATTATTATGATGTGGCTATATAAAGCTATACTTTTATTAATGTGATGCCCTTTCAAATTCAATAATAATTCTTTAATAAAAATAAATCAATCTTATCTCAGGTGGTTCGCCAAATCAAGATCTCTATCTATTAATTGAATGTCAATATTACAGTTAATGATGTTTAGTTGTCAAACCGACTTAAAAATCTCAATAAACCAGGTATCAATTGTGTTTTTACATTAATCAATTCATTCAATTAAATATTGCCTTGTATTATTGTATTTCACTGATTGATCTTTATTTAAAATGTTTTAATATTAATTTCTAACAAACCTTGTCACTTATTCAGCTTCACTTGCACAACTCCACACATCAGCTCCTTCTGCTTCCCAAAAGATTCCAATGTCGTCCTAGCTTGACACCTACAACCAAATCCAATACCTCTGCTGATGCCGGCTGCAATCTCTCTGTCAAACGGCAACTTCAACTTCAACAAAACCTGGTAAGTTTCAAGTTTCTAACTGCAACAACTCTTATCTTGTTTTTTCTTTAGATATCCTTCAGTACTCTGCAATCTGCTCCAATGTTGTCCAACTCTGGTAGTACTACCTCAAATCCCGCTCTAGCTGAATCTCCTTACCTCGATGCAACCACAAATGTGAAACATAAACATGTAATTGTGCAACACGCCAGTCAATAAATCCAATTCCATCCAATTTTGTCGTTCTCTAGTTCCTTTAATGTAATTCGCAGCACTTAACAATCTCTTCACCGATTGTGAGTATTTTTTAATATTAATAAGATAAGATAAGATAAGAATTTATTAGTCCATATTGTAGCTTCTACATACAAAGAAGTATATAAAAACAATTCAGACAAGTCCAAAATTTAATATAAAAAACGCTAAGTATTGTAGGCATATAGCAATACACAAAATAAAAATATGCACTAAAGGGTCAGGTTGGTTCACGTTTAACACAGTGCTCAATAAACTCATTAATAGAATAACAAGCAATCTGAAGTAAGAAGTCTCTTAGTTTTCTCTTAAATATAGTTAGAGTTTTTGTTTGTCGTAGTTCAGCCGATAGAAGATTGAAGTATTTTGGACCGGCGTAATACATAGATTTTTTGTAGTAAAAATGATTGAAATCAGGGGCTCTAATATCATCTTTGCTACGAGTGTTATATTGGTGGTTGTCACCATTTAAGGCAAAAGTATCTTTATTTACATATACATAGCATAATAACTTATATAAATATGTACTAATGACGGTTAAAATTTTATTTTCACTGAATGTTCTTCTACATGAATCTTTAGGTTGTATGCCAAAAATCAACCTAATTATTCTTTTGTGACAAACAAATACTCTATTAAAATGTTGAGCCTGTCCCCATGACAAAATATGGAATGATAAAATAGGATATACAAGTCCGTAGTAAGTAGACATAAGTGCAGTAATTGAAAAATCATTTTTTAGGTTTAAAATAGCAAAAAAATTACGATTGAGTCTTAAGCACATATCATTTATATGACTACACCAGTCAAAATTATTATTTATACAAAGGCCAAGAAATTTGACGTCAGTAACCTTTGTTACATTCTTGTCACCTACTAAAATATCCCGGAGTCCGGGTGACTTAAATTTTGGGTAAAACTCAACAAGAACAGTTTTAGACATATTTATAATTAAATTGTTCTTGTTGCACCACAGTGTGAAATCATTAATAATTTGACTTATTTTTGTACTGAGGATATCAGGATCTTTGTCACTTACTATTATACTTGTATCATCCGCATACATAAAAGTTTTACCAAAAGTGATGTGCTCAGGCAGGTCATTTATGTACAAAAGAAAAATCAACGGGCCAAGGACACTGCCTTGAGGCGTACCTAATTTTAAACAATGTACGTCGGAGTATACATCATTGTTTTTCACAATAAATTTCCTATTTACAAGAAATGACACCAACCATTTATTCAGAGAGCCCCTTAAGCCGAGTGCATTCATTTTATCAGCAACAAAAGCTGGATTTACAACATCAAATGCACGGGATAAATTGAAAAAGATTACAGCAGTAAATTAATTTTTTAACAGTAGAGTTGTAAATATGTTGTACAAACTCGGTACTGGCAGTTTCTGTAGAAAATTTCTCTCTGAATCCATGTTGACAGGTTGTGATTAGTCCTCTCATATTAAGAAAACTAAACACTTGGTTGCAAACTACTTTTTCAAATATCTTAGATATACAACTAAGGAGAGATATCGGTCGGTAGTTTTCAATCATTTTGGGGTCTTGTTTTTTATATATTGGTAGAACGAGAGCTACCTTTGAACTCTCAGGAAAAGTACCAGAAAGTACGGATTTATTTAAAATCTTTGCCAATATGGGAGACAATATATTACTACATTTTTTGAGTAATAACATGGGAATTTCATCAAACCCAGTCGACTTTTTGTTTCTTGAGTCAAATATAGCTTTTTCGATATCATAATCAGAAACAGGGATAAATACCATAGAACTGTTTTCAAGCTTAGAAGTTGTACACGCATTTGACAAACCATTGGGAAATTGTGCGTTTAATTGCACATTAACAACATTTCCAAAGTACAGGGCAAAAGATTGAGCCACCGGCCGACTATCGGAGATGACTTTTCCGTTAATATTCAGCTCAATTTTTGGAGAGGTCTTACAACCACCTTTTAGTTTATCATCAACCAGTCTCCAAACGCTTTTAGATTTATTTTGAGAATTATTAATTACGCTATCATTAAAAAACTTCTTTTCCGCCGTTATGATATTTTTAAGTTCTTTTTTTCTCTCTTTATAAATATAATTTAAATCATCAGAATTCACCCGTTTACGCAACCAATTGAGGTCTCTCAATTTGTTGGACATATCCTTTAAGTAAAAACTCGGTTTAAATACTTTGGGGCATCCTCGAGAATTATTTAATTTACATTTAGGAAAAGCCACCTCAAAGGCGTACATTAAATGTTCCCAGAAACAGTTAAACACAACATCAATATTATAACTGTTGTAAAAGTCAAGATTTAACAAGACATGGCTAAAATCGGTCATTATTTTTCAAAATTCTTGGTAACCAAATTCGGTAAATTTACGACAAAGAAGTATACTATTTATATCACTGATTTGTAATGACTGCTCCCAAACAAATCCAACCATGTTGTGATCCGATACACCGCAGTCTATATTGAATGTTTTTATGATGTCAGGTATGTCTGTGATTATATAATCAATTGCTGTAGAACTAATACCTGTTTGACTTCTAAATATTCTGGTTGGAGTGTTTAAAAGAGATCTTAAATTATAACATTCAAATAAGTCAAAAAGACTACTTTTTTCAGTTGTGTTACATAACGAATTTACATTTAGATCGCCAACTATAATTATACTATCGTACCTATCGTAAATAATGTTTAACATCTCTGAAAACTTACATAGAAAATCGTCATGACTAGATGTAGAAGATCTGTATATAGTGATAATACAAGTTTTTTCAAACTCTATGGCGCTACACTCAAAAATAAGCTCCGCAGACAATCTAGCAATACATTTAATCGGTTTATATTTATTTATAATACAATTCTTTACAAAAATTGCAGTCCCACCATGAATATGAGTCCCGAGTGGTGTAGCTTGAACAAGCGTCCACGTTCGATCAGCAGAGTTAAGCAACGCTGTCTCTTGTCAGAACTTGGATGGGAGTTCCACGGCTGCATCTCTCGGCGCCTCGTGGTACGGCTATCACGGAAAAAAGTTGGTCCCGGCGGTCATACAACATCATGACAGTCGTTAGTGGGGTTGGAAGTCCTCATAACTGCACAGCGACGCCTGTAATTGGCCTAACGGCTGTTGGCTGAGTGCAAATTAAATAAATAAATTAAATAAATTATGTCTACAGAAATACGTGGAACATCTATAATTATTAAAAACCATGTTACTGATTTCGTCATCACGACACCAATCTTCACTAACGCAGAAAAAGTGAGGATTATGTTTTTGCAGGAGAATGTCAATTATATTCATTTTATTTTTAATACACTGCGTGTTAAAATGAATTATTTTAAGGCGGGTACTGGTATTAATATTTTTGGTACCTGAATTGTTGCCGCGCACCTCCTCTATTCCTGTTCGTATTCCAGTAGGTGTTCCCTCGAGCATTTCGAAATGGTTTTTGGTTACAAAATCGCTGAACACGCACATTGTGTGGCCAAAAGTTTTCATCAAATACCGCCACCTCACCATTCACAGGAACCGACACTTTAAAAGATGCGTAGTTGTTGTTTCCGCTTAGTTTTTGTACAGAACATTTGCTGCCAGGAAATTTTACTTGTAAAAAATTATGAAATTGCTCATCCGTTGTTTCAGCACACACATTTGAAACATACAAATTTAGCATCGGAGTGGCCGCGACGATAGTACTGCTATTTTCTGGGTCATCCTGTGTGACTCGTTTGCCAATGATAACATTTGTCTTTTTGCCTCGTGCCGTTGGAACGTCAAGATTTTTATTTCCATGTAATTGTGTTATTTTTTCCAAGGATTTACTTGCACGATTACTTATATAGTTATATATTTAGACTCTTTCTTTAATACCTCGTAGATTTCTTAATAGCAACCCCATTTGTATATCAACCAAACAACTATACAAATTCTGCACTAATTTCCATTTTTATTTAATAAATATCACATTTTAAAATATCTTATACATTTTTCTTTGAGTTTATTTATGTAACTACCCTTAAACAAAAACTTGTTCTTGTTGGATACTATTCTTACTGCACCCTTACATATTTTAAATTATCCATTATTTACAATTTAACAATTCACATTATCATTATAACATATTTGTCAATCGTTACCTTGGCTTGTATTTTATTAAAATTTTTTGTAACTATTAAATTAACATATTCAATCAATATCAAAATCTGTTCTCTCATTGTCTCAATTAAATTTATTAATAATGTTTGTAATTTAACACCCATCAAGATTTAATTATATCATTCTTCCAAGCTTATTTGTTTCAAATATTTCTTTATTGAAATTAATTACACTGCCTCATGTATCATAACAATATATACCCCTTATACCGATTACGTCACCCCACGTTTCATTTGGCCTTCCTATACCCCTTTTCTTATTTGTCCTAGCTTCCCATATTCGTCTTACAGTCCTTTCCTTCATTCATTGTAGGTGTCCCCACCAGCTCATTTGTTTTCCTTCAATATAGTTCAGCATCGAGTTGATTTGAAGATCTTGTCTTACTATTACATTTCTTATAATATGTTTTTCGGACTTTTTCCACTGTCTAGGGTGTAAATCACACAACGGTTCGGGAGTTTTGATCTACTCCCGTCTTCAGGTGTTCCTGGTTAGTCCTGAGAAGGACTGATATTATACGTTTTTCTACGTAAATTTGTGCCTCCCCCGGGGTTTGAACCCGGGATCGCTGATCGCTAGTCTGCCACTCTAACCACTAGGCCACCAGAGCAGTTATATATTTTAGTTGTAAACTTATATATCCTTTATCTAATAGATTTGTCTGTCCGGGACGCTGTTTTGTCTGTCCGGGACGCAGTTTCAGCAGCCAAACCGTAAGAGATAGAGAAAAAAGTTATGAAAGTTATATGTTTGGAATGGTCATGTCAGGGCAGGAACCGAATTTCAGTCACGTGTACACTGTACGCTGTTTCAGCAGCCAAACGGAGCTGTGACCCTCTGCGCCTTAAAACCTCGATCGGTTAGGCAACCACTTTGACAGCTTCCAGAATGTTCCGATGCGGCGTACCACTTTGACACCTTTCAGGTCTGGGTACAGTTTTTATTTAATACGCGTTCTATTTGAAAAACAGTCTTTTTTGTTTTATTAAATGAGACATTTGTCTCACTGGGTTGCTAGTATTTATATATATTACAGCTGTATGCGCAGTAGACTATTTTTGTAATTCTCTGCGCAGTAGTGGCATCCAAATGGGCTTTAGTTCAGTGAACAATTACATTTCTTATTCTATCCTTTCTTGTTATCTCCTTTACAGATCTGAGATATTTCATTTCGATTGCTTGAATTTTGCTTTTCATTTGTCTTCTCAGTATCCATGTTTCTGCGCCGTATGTTAGTATTGGTCTATATATTGTTTTGAAAACCGTAATTTTTGTCTTCTTTGTTATTTCTTTTTTCTTAATAAAGCATTGTCTCATCATATGGTGACCTTGTTGTTTTCTCAATTCTTTCATTAATGTCCAATTCTTGTTTTCCGTTTCCTTATATAATAGTCTCCAGGTATTTAAAATGTGACACTTGCTTGATTTTTTCCCTGCTATTTGTATGTTCATTTCTTCTTCTTGGTTAGCTGTCATCATTACTTTGGGTTTTTGTATGTTTATTTTCATTCCGTATTGTCTAAACATGTCATTCCATATGTTCAAGTTATTTTGTAGTCCTCTCTCACTTCCCGCCGTAATGACCACATCATCTGCAAATGCACATTCTGAAACTTCTACAGGTTGTAGTCGATTATATCCTACAATCAGTTTTTCTAGGTTTGGTTTGCAGGCCTTTCTTATTTCATCCATATACAGTGTGTCCCCGGATAGGTGAAAAGACTCTTGTAAAAGGTAAAAAATTTTCGATTTAAATTTTAAAGGCGAATTTCTAACATAATTTCAGTTTTGAAAAATCAAGTATGCCTTGGAAATTTTCAAAAACCTATTTTTCTGTAAAGTAAAGTGCTTTGTATGTGACAAATACGACAAAAAGTTATTAATGAAAGTTGTTTAGAATCAACATCTACGCCCTTATAGCAAATTTCAAAATCGTCGGCCAACTTTGAACTCGCACAACTCGCCCATTCAACCCGCATATGTGTTATTTTTTGTTTGGTTCATTTCTGGGAGCAACCTGTGTTTGAATGTATGTATACAGATTATTATTATTATTTATTTTTATTGTGTTTTTCCCCACATATATATCAATAGCTGCCATGAGCAACATTTTAGTAATAGATTTATTTAATACAAACTTAGCTTAGGGTATCAATTTAGTATTATTATTATAATTATATACATATATATTTAATCAAAATTTTTCTATTCTGGATTGATTTATTTTGTTTTTAATGAAGCTGTGTAATTTAAATGTTCGATCTCTATTACCTAAGTTTATTAGTGTGAGAGATGTTGTAGTCGAGAGCAAATGTTCTGTATTTGGTATCACTGAAACTTGGTTATCTAACAATATTCCTTCTCAGACAGTAAAAATTGATGGCTATGACTTCGTTAGACGTGATCGATTTACAAGAGGGGGAGGAGTAGGTATGTACATAAAAAGTGATCTCAATTACTCCTTAATAAATTTAAATTCCACTTTGGAACAAGTATGGGTGTATATTAACATTAATAAAATGAAAATTGCGATAGGAACTATTTATCGTTCATCTAAGGTAACTTCTACTGACTTTTTTAATATGTTTGAAGAAACTATTGCTGCATTAACTCCTACCTGTGATTATATTGTATGTATGGGTGATCTAAACTTTAATCTGTTGACATTTGATTATACAATACTCAAATTTAATGATCTTTTGGACACTCTAGGCTTAATTCAAATAATCGATGAGCCAACCAGAATTACAAGAAATTCAAGTACTTTATTAGACTTAATAATTGTAAGTAACGGTGATAATTTCAAAATTGAAAGCAAATCTGTTGTCGAGCAGAATATCGCCGATCATTGTCTATCCTCTTGCGTTCTATCATTACCTGTAGTAACAAATAAACCCATAATTCGTATGTGCAGGGATTTTTCACTATTTGATAATGATTTTTTTCTCAGAGATTTGTGCGCGATACCATGGTTTTTAATTTTTGATATGCACAACATAAATGACAAGATCAAGTTTTTAAATGAACATATACATTGCATTTTTAATAAACATGCACCCCTTAAAGAATTTAAAATATCCAGAACGAGTAAACCTTGGATTACGGATAACGTGAAATTTATGATGAAATTGCGAAACAAAGCTCTGGGTAAATTTAAAAAAACTCAAAATCCAGTACACTGGGACAGCTACAAATCTCTGAGAAACCTTGTCACTAGTGCAATTGCAAGAGAGAAAAAAGCATATCTGCAAAATCAAATTTATAAAAATAATAAACCTCAGGCAATTTGGAAAGAGCTTCGGAAATTAAATATTGTAAATAGATATAAAAAACATGAATTGCCACTTAACTTGCAAAACGTAAATGAGATAAATAATTTTTTTCTAAATTCTTCTAATAGTAACTCTCGTATAGATAATAATGATTTAATTAACTACTACTTGGCAAATAAAAAACATGATCTGGAAAACTCGTTTCAGTTTGTTGAAACAAATGAATTGGAAGTTGGAAATATTCTTTTCGCCATTAAATCAACATCTACGGGCCCGGATAGCATTAATATAAAGTTATTACAAATGTGCTGTCCTCATCTGTTGCCATACTTCACACACGTCATGAATTTCTGCATAACAGAATGCGTCTTTCCAGATATTTGGAAATCTGCACGAGTTATACCTCTGCCTAAAACAGACCTACCAACAGAATTCAAACAGCTTCGTCCAATAAGTATTCTTTGCACATTATCTAAAGTTCTTGAAAAAATTTTAGATAAACAAATTCGCAATTACGTTAGCATGCACAATATTTTTCCAAAAACGCAATCTGGCTTCCGCCCCGGTTACAGTTGCAATACTGCTCTAACTGCTATAACAGATGATTGTATTCGAGCCACTGATAACAGGGAATTAACTTTACTAGTGCTTTTAGATTTTTCGAAAGCTTTTGACACTATCGACCACACGCTTTTGCTATCTATTTTAAATTTCATAGGTTTCGATAACTCGGCTATCAGCTTAATAAAACATTATCTATCTAATAGAACACAAATGGTTAGTATTCACCAAAAAACTTCCGATCCGCTAATAGTCACAATGGGTGTTCCACAAGGATCGATTCTAGGTCCTCTTTTATTCTCACTGTATACGAATAATATATCTTCTTGCTTACAATATTGTAAATTTCACATGTACGCTGATGATACGCAAATATATTACTCTTTTCCGTATCATAAGCTGAATGAATCAATATCGTTGGCGAACGAGGACCTGGCGAGACTTGTGGAATTTTGTGAAAAACATTCATTAAAAATAAATGCCTCTAAATCTTCATTTATGCTGTTTGGTAATAGAGCAGTAAGGGAACAAGCAATTGCGTCGATTGACATAAAAGTAGGTGGTGACGTTTTAGTGCAGAGCAACGTGTGTAAGAATTTAGGTGTGCTCATTGATAACGACCTGCGTTTCGAACAACATGTTTCTCGGTGTATTCAGAAAGCTTATTATAATTTAAAGTTACTGTATGCTCACCGTTATTGCCTTTCGAGAGATATGAAAATTTTGTTGTGTGATGCATTGGTCTTATCAAATTTTAATTATTGTGATACCCTTTATGCTCCATGTTTAACAAAAAATACTGTAATAAGGATCCAACGCACTCAAAATTCATGCCTACGATTTATCTATGGTATACAGAGACGACAGCATGTATCTCATAAATTGAAAGAGACGAACTGGCTTAGCATGTCCAACAGACGTAAATTACATACTGCAGTTTTTTATTTAAAAATAATTAACAATCAAGAGCCACCTTACTTGTTCGATAAAATTTCCTTTAGATCCGATGATCATCAAGTTAATATTAGAACAAAAAGTGCATTGACAATCCCACGGTTCAGAACTTATTTATTTAAAAGATCTTTTTCATATAATATTGTCTATTATTATAATAACATAATACCTCGCCAATTAAGAACCCTACCTGAAACCAAGTTTAAAAGTACTTTTAAAAAGCTTTTATTTAATCAGTAATATTTTCTCTCGGCTACTGGATATTACGTAACACAATCGTCCAGCTGCTTTATTTTTTCTAATTTTCTGGTACGGGTGCTGTGGAAGACCAATTAACCTGCCATCAGGTGGGTCAAACTGAACAGCGCCCATTTTCCAAAATTTAGTTTTCATTGCACATTATGTAATCTGCCCCTTCTTTTTTGGAAATAAATGTTTATATTATTATTATTATTATTATTATTTTATATTTAGGTCCCAAATCAAAGAATTTTACTTTTAACAAAGATTTTTATTGGAAAAACAGATAGTTTTAACAAAGTTTTTTATTTCATAATAAAAAGACTGTTAAAAATAAAATCCTTTGATTTGGAATATAAACTTGAAAGAAAATGTGAGAAATCAAAGTTGGCCGAGGATTTTGAAATTTGGTATAGGGGCCTAAATGTTGATTTTAAACAACTTTTTTTAATAACTTTTTGTCGTATTTGTCACATAAAAGGCATTACCTTACAGAAAAATGGGTATTTTGAAAATTTCCAAGGCATACTTGATTTTTTCAAAACTGAAATTATGTTAGAAATTCGCCTTTAAACAAGCAGGGCTGAACCCCAAAAAATAAAAATTTAAATCGAAAATTCTCGTGCGCAATCTTAGTAATCCAGAGGTGTCATTTCTGCCGCATTCATAATAACACTGAACTAAACCAGTTCTTGTTTGTAGATCCATGCTATTACAGTTTGAGTCGTTAGAACTTTACGTTTACTTGAGTTTTAATTTGAAAATAAACTCCAAATTGAATGATTTTGTTTTGACACTCGTTTCAACAATTGTCATGACAACGCTTTTGTTTTCCATAGTTACAATAAAATCCCATTCTTTAAGCAATTAGATTTCGTTTACTTTTTGTTGTTAGCTTGATTTGTTAAAAAGTTATAATAAGTTAAAGTATATCCCTTACTTTATGATAACCCCATATATTAAAAAGTGTGGGGTTAAGTACGCCCCCTGTCGTAGTCCTTCCTTTGTTTGGAACTCTCTTGATATTCTGTTTTTTGTGGCCACATAGTTTGTGTTGTTTTTATACAGGGTGTTCCTAAATAAGTGTCTCAACAGAACACTGTAGATTCCTTGAGCAAAAATATGATGATTTAACTCAACTTACCTATATACAAAGTTGCTTAGTTTAGCCGCTAGAGGGCTTTAAAAACGAATAACTTTTGAAAAATTTTTCAAATAAGTCGAAAAATCTTTGATAGATTTTATTCATTTTTTGGCCATGCGTTTGTACCAGTAAACCACAGCTTTTTGAAGAATAAACCCTAATTTCGAAAATTACAGGGTGTGTAAAAACTTTGTCACAATAAATTATCCATCCATTTTTTTAACCCCCTGTATAATCACTACCAATTTTTCTTTCTGAATAGTTACTTTAGTTTAGAAGCTATTTTCTCTCTTTCACAATTTTAGTCGGGTAAACGGTTTAGCAACAAAAAAATATTTTCTAAATTTCTACAAGCCTGAATCAGTAATTGCTTTTATGTTTCATAGCTGATGCTCTAATGTCTATTACTGAACGACCATGGACTGGTGATTTCATCAAAACCGAAGTAGATATTTTCTTCAAGTTATAATAGTACAGAAGTAGCAAGAAAACATCAGTGTCATCTGATACGACAATTATCTGTTCATGCTCATCAGCAGCTTCCTGGATTGTTTTTGAACAAGGATCGTGTCAGCTTCCTCCTGTGTTATTCTAAGGTCTGGCCTTCGTTTTATTTCACCACAATAAAATTCATACGGCTGTGCGTCTGCACCTGTTAAGACTAATTTCTGTTTGTACACGTACCCGGCATTGTATGTGATATCATTGACAATGCTGCAGCATATGATATTTATTAACTGCTTCTTGTTTTATGTTGCACTCATAACAACCTTGCGACAAGGCAGTGATGTTGTGAGTTTGTAAACTTTGCTGGCTCCTGTGGCTCTCCTTGCACTACTGCAATCTTTGGTGCCATACTGCTTATAACTATACTACTCCTTGTTTCGTACTATTCCCGCAACTTTACGTTTTATTTGATTTGTTATTTTAGTTTCAGCTGCATTTGTATCATCGTCATCATGGTCAGGACTTAGTCTTAAAGTCAATGCTGCCTTGTTGGGAAAAGTGATAACATTAGTAAATCCTGGTGAAGAGAGCACTATGAGATCGCTGCATTGGTCTTTGAGCATTTTTATCAAATTTGATCGGCTAAGTTTACATCCTCCACTATCAGTATAAAGTTTATGTAGTTTCACAGAGTTCCAGATGAGTTCTTTATCTGCCAAAAGCGCACTCACGGTTTCGTTAAATGAGATATCAGTTACTTTATTTTCTGTACACTTAGGATTTGCAAATTCAACTACATTTGAGCCCATGAATCTGTTGTGACAGTCAAGATGGTATTTTGCATCTCCAGCTTGTAAGTCACTAACACTACCAACCAATCGGACTCTAACTTCCGAAGCCCACCTGTCATTTCTTACAGCAAAACTATCAAGCATAATGATCTTGACTAATTTTTTCTTTGATCTGTCTTTCAACTCTCGAAACGGAAAGGCCGCTATCCATATATCAGCATGTCTTCTATACTTTTCTATTTCACAATTCTCGCCACAGAAAATACAATGTTCAATAAATGAAATGGTTGCATTCCAATCGGCGTTGTATATTCAAATTTGAGGTACTGGCCCCTCTACCAGTAAATCAAGTTTGAGATCTTAATCTTTTCACATGAGTTTTAGATGTGTATATAGATATGCAGCTTCTCTCACACAGTATTGTATAGTCCCCATCGTCACTAATTTTCTCTTTTTAGTTTGCACTTTATAATCGTTTGTATGCGCTGAGTACCAGCCATTGTAAGTTTTTCTTTATGATTGCTACAATCAAATTTCCACTCAAAATAACATTTGTCTTTTAGTTTTCACTTACAGCCAGTCTTATAAAGGCCACTAATCTGCTGTTAACTTTAATTCGCTGTTAAAATAAACAAAAGCGCATCAAAACGTTAGTGCTTATGACATTTTATTCACTAGTAAACAAATTTTAAAGTTAACCACAGATTAGTGGCCTTTATAAGACTGGCTGTTATTATTAATGTTTTTACTGCAACAAAATCTGAAATAACAGAAACCAGAAATAGAAACAATTCCTTTTATATTTGTATACTTTCTGGTAATTTACACATCTCACTATAATATGAAATGCCCAAAGGTGACGGAGTGTCATCATGCATTTTCTTGTAGTTCATTATGTCCTAAATCATATTCATAAATCAAAAAAACTTAATACAACATTTCTGACTTGAGCAAAAATTTCCATTTGGCAGCCGGACTATTGTATTAATTTTTATGTCGGTTGGTTCTGGATTTTTCCTTATAAAAAATGTGTTGCATCTATAGCATAATCTATAGTGCTCCTTTTTTGTTCAGCCTTTTTCCTATACATTAGACAGTCTCTATCCCAAGCAGCATGTTCCACACCTATGTCAAGTTTTGGATTCTTTACAATGTTTGAACAGACACACTTTAGATTTAGTTGCTTTACAATCAGCAAGCTTATGAGCATCACCACATTTCGGGCAACTTAGATCTTGTTTGCAGTTATTTGCTTTATGATTATATCCGTTGTACCTGAAGCATCTTGTTAAATTAACATCTTCATACACATTACACCTGTCCCATCCAACATTTAGTTTCTGTTCTTTCATAATTTTAGAAAACGAATCACCGTCAGTTTCCAAATTTATGGATCTTTTAATTCCAAATTTAGTTTTCTTTTCAACTTTATATACCACTTTCAGGTATGGGTTTTCCTGTAAGATATCATTTTGTGCTTTAATAACTGTCAAAAACTTATCCTCGTTCCAATCTTCGGACAACCCTGTTATCATTATTGCTGGTGCTTTTTTCTTAAGTATCCTGATATCGTAATTTTCTCCTAATTTACTCTCAGCTTCTGCCTTAAATTTATCAGACTCATTAGTATTTTTACAGTCCACTATGACACCTCCTTTAGAAACTTTCCGTATTCCCATTCCAGCTACATTACCAGGATCTATTTGCGTCTTTAGTGTGGTTTTGGTTTTATCTGAGTTCTGTTCCCTGTCTTTTGGTTGTATAACCACTGACTCTTTGTTCTGTTTCAATGTGTTGCTATATGCAGGACGCTGTAATTTAGATTCTGGTTGTATCTCACGCAATAACTTAATATCTTTTTTAACATCTTCTAGTGCCTTTGAAAATGTACGTTCAAGGTCCTGCAGTTTACTCATTATAATATTACCACTGCTGTCTTTCTTATCACAATACGAGCAGAAAAGTTTTAGTACACGTTTTTAAGCTGCAAGCATCTAGCTTCAGACCAAAATATCCAGAGCATTCATTGCATAACCAGTTGTTACAATTATCACAACTATATCCTGGTTTCTGCTCCACGGATTCCTTGCAATTCATACTGTTACGTTTTTAACTTTCGGGCTATTTAAAATTATACGACAAACATGGGTTCAAACATTTATTTACAACAATAAATTATTACGATTATTATTTACAAGCACACACGAGAATTATCAAGCAAATTACAAATGAATACAGGCACTAACGAACTATCGATACAATTATTTATTATTACATACGGATTAACACACTTATTTATTTATATCACTCTTAAACACTAACAATTATATTTGGTTATTTATTTCTATTAGTTATATGTACACACGGGCTTTTATTTATGTGGGAGCTCCACACGGCTCTTACGCGTTTTGCTGCCGAATTCGAACTGCCCGCTATTCATGCGAGCGTGTATTTATATTTCAGGTAATTCCTTTCTAGACTCATCGCGAGTTCGCTCGACTTTCTAGAAACCGCATGACGCATCCCCCTTTGTTGCCCTCGAGCGCGTCCCTGAAAGCGTGAGTGATCCGTTGCACCTGGCTGTAAGGGCGCTTCCCGAGCATTCGACCGCTGTGACTTATATTTCCGCAGCTGCTTCAAGAAGTTCTGGAACGCTCGCGTATTAATCGCCAAGGCTGCCGACTCATCCATCCCTCGGCCCTCAGGATCGTAACACTGCCCCCGCCTTAGGTCGTTCTGTCCCAGAACGAGTTGCGTCGGGTGCCTGTCACTCGCTCTTGTGGGGGTTTGATGGCGGTATTTACAGGCGGTGCCCTTCTTGCACACGGACTGGTTGAAGAAGTAGCAGTCCGCCGTAGGCCCCATGCTTCGTAACGGGCTGCAACAGCAGACCTCGATCTGGACGCCGGTCGTCCCTTGTACTGCCGATCGGTATGCCCTCAGGAACAGGTGAATGCACTGGTCCCAGTCACGCTGATTGCTCGGAAACCACCCTGCACAGATGCTTCCCCATGGTTCCGTTCATCCTTTCCATCATACCGTCCGATCGCGTATGGAGGGCAGTGGCCCGGGTCTTGCGTATCCCCAGTAGCTTGCAAACGTTCCGGAACAGTCCAGACTCGAAATTCCGGCCCTGGTCGGAATGTAACTCCAGGGGGACTCCAAAACGGCTGAAGCGCTCCTTCACATCAATGCCAGTACCGGTCTCTTGCTTCGGAACGGCGTACGCTTTGGGCCACTTGGTGAAGTAGCCCATACACACCAATATGTGTTTATTTCCCGCTTCGGTTTCGGGGCATGGTCCGGCGATGCCAATGGCTATCCCCTCGAACGGACCACCGACGTTGTACTGCCACATCGGAGCTCTACGTCTTCCAACCGGTCCGTTTCCTGTAGCGCATGCTTTGCACCTCCGGCACCACTCTCGGACGTCACCTTCGCAGCTTACCCCGTAGAACCTTTCTTGGACCTCTTGCAACGTCTTCTTCAATCTGAAGTGTTCCCCAGAGGAGCCATCATGCAGGTGGCGCAGCACCTCGGCCACTCTACTCCTTGGAACCATCGATCGTGATCTCGTTGCCCTACTCTCCTCATCTTCCAAGATTCTGGTCAAGACGTTGTTGTCCAGCTGCAAGGAGTCCCATTGCGCCCAATAAGTCTCCACTGTTGCGTTGGTGGCGGGGACCTCCTGCCAGGTAGGTCGACGGCCATCTTGCTTCCAGGCTATAACCGCGCCTAAGTCGGGGTCGTTCTCCTGGCTACTCTGCAACTCGTCTGGCTCCCATGAGTCGTCGACCACAGTGGTACGATTAATGGGTACCGCACGACTCTCCAGTCTCGAACAGTGGCCGCAGTCCGCAGGGCAGGGCCTCTTGGATAACACATCGGCGTTGCGGTGGACTGTGCCAGGTCGATGATTTATTTCCAAGTCGAACTCTTGTAGGCGCTCAATTCACTCAGCTACCTGCCCTTCAGGGTTCTTGCACTGCAGCAGCCATCTAAGAGCAGCATGATCGGTCCTCAGCAAGACTCTTTTGCCAAACTCAACTGATTTATGTTTTCCTACGTCAGTACGGCCGCTGGGATGATCTCCGCACTCGACGATGTCTTGGTACCGGGCCACCAAATCTTCTATCTTCTTCCGTTTTCGTTGGCTCATGCCCCCTCCCAGTATTGGGTTCCTCCTGACGGTTGCCAGTTCCCTGCTGACGTTCATCATCCTTACTGGGACCCCAAGCCCAGTCTTCCCCAACGTCTTCCCAACCAGGATACTATGAGTGAGCTTCTTGCCACCATCAGGCTCGACCACGCGCACCACGTTGCCCCGGAGATCGCCATCCAGGTATGCATCCACGACCCTCTCGGCTCGTCCTTGCAGAGTAACATCTTCCACCCATACCACTTGTGCCGCGATCTCTCCTCTTGGGTGTCGGGAAAGCTCCTCCCCACCCACGTGCAACTCGCCGCGTCTCAGGTCCAAAGCGCACTTACACTTATCCACAACATCCATTCCCAGGATGCACTTGTCCGCAATGTCAGAATAATCCGGCTCAACCACGCGCACCACGTTGCTCCGGAGATCGTCATCCAGGTATGCATCCACGACCCTCTCGGTTCGTCCCTGCAGAATAACATCTTCCGCCCATACCACTTGTGCCGCGATCTCTCCTCCTGGGTGTCGGGAAAGCTCCTCCCCACCCACGTGCAACTTGCCGCGTCTCAGGTCCAAAACGCACTCACACTTATCCATAACATCCACTCCCAGGATGTACTCGTCCGCACTGTCAGCCATCAGGTCCCGATGCTTGAGGGTTTGATTCCCAATCTTCAAATCAGTTTCCCGATGTGTGGTCACCACGCCCCCCGTGGCAGTGCGAAGGCGTGTCTCGTTGTGCAGCAGCTGACCCTCGTCCTTTACTACGTCGGACCTGGCGATGGACTTCGTCGCTCCAGTATCCAACTGCAGAGACCGAACTCTTCCATTTATTTTCCCATCAAGCTTTTGGACTACTTTCTCTTCTGCGGTTTCCAGCTCTTCTTGTCCGGCCTTCAGCTCTTCTCGTGCTTTCTGCCCGGCTTCCAGCTGTTCCCTAAGATCCTCTTGTGCTTTTTCTGCCTTCTTTCGACCGGATCTCAATTCTTCCTTAAGTTCATCCTTGAGGTTTGTTGAGTGGCTTTCAATTTTTCCTCAAGTTTTTCTGCCTTCTTTCGGCCGGCTTTCAATTCCTTAAGTTTTTGGACTGCTTTCTCTTGCTCGGCCTTCAGCCATTCCTTAAGTGCTTTCGCGGCTTCCTCTGCCTTATCTTGTCCAACTTTCAACTGTTTCTTAAGTTCCTTGAGGTCTTCTTGTGCTCTTTCCTGGCCAACTTGGATCTCTTTCTTAAGTTCCTCCTGTGCTTTTTCCGCCTTGTCCTGGCTAACTTGCATAAGTTGCAAAAGTTGGCTAATTGGGCTTCCATTTTGCTGCTTTGAGATCTCGTCAAAGGGATCCACACTATATACTTAAATTTATTTATCTGACTGTCGTTTTATCAGCACTTGTTAACAATTTATTTATTTAATGTTTGTTCAATAATTTTCTTATAGCCCCCGGTACAAAACCCCACACCTGACACCACTGTTACGTCTTTAACGTTCGGGCTATTTAAAATTATACGACAAACATGGGTTCAAACATTTATTTACAACAATGAATTATTACGATTATTATTTACAAGCACACACGAGAATTATCAAGCAGATTACAAATTCATACAGGCACTAACGAACTATCGATACATTTATTTATTATTACATACGGATTAACACACTTATTTATTTATATCACTCTTAAACACTAACAATTATATATGGTTATTTATTTCTATTAGTTATATGTACACACGGGCTTTTATTTATGTGGGAGCTCCACACGGCTCTTACGCGTTTTGCTGCCGAATTCGAACTGCCCGCTATTCATGCGGGCATGTATTTATATTTCAGGTAATTCCTTTCTAGACTAATCACGAGTTCGCTCGACTTTCTAGGAACCGCATGACGCATCCGCGTTTGTTGCCCTCGAGCGCGTCCCTGAAAGCGTGAGTGATCCGTTGCACCTGGCTGTAAGGGCGCTTCCCGAGCATTCGACCGCTGTGACTCATATTTCCGCAGCTGCTTCAAGAAGTTCTGGAACGCTCGCGTATTAATCGCCAAGGCTGCCGACTCATCCATCCCTCGGCCCTCAGGATCGTAACAATACAATTACTCATGGTTATAATTACATTCTAACCTCAATTTATCCAAATAAAATCAACGGTTTTATTAGTGAACAGAATACGCCAGATCCTTATTCACTACTACAGAATCACCTCTACAACACAACTAAACCAGAATATTTGGAGTATCAATCACTTTTATAAACTATTTTATACTTAAATCACAAGCGAAATTATAGACACATCATTGTTACTGGCATTTATGATTAATTATTATTTCATCTAATAAAATCTAGGGAAGTGGGACATACAGCGTTTATAGTACTACTTATAGTACTTACTTACTTAATCCGGAGTCTTTCTACCGTAAGGTGTAAGACTATTGAGTTGAGTTAATTTTCTTCTTTTACTCTTTTCTATCCTGGGCTAGCACTTTCACCTCCTTCCATTGGATCCTTCTCTTTTCCGTTGCTATTTTCACTTCTTCTTGCCAGGTTTTTCTTGGTCTACCCCTTCTGTTCTTTCCCAGTACTTTCGCCTCGTACACTCTTCGTGTAAGTCTCTGCTCCCGTCGTTCTATTTATATGTCCAAGCCACCCTAGTTGTCTTTCTTTGATTTTTATTGTTGCTGATTTTATGTTTAATTGTTCTCTGAGTTTATTTCTAATTCTGTCTCTCCTTGTCTTTCCCTGTATTTTTCTTAGGAACCTCATTTCCGCTACGTTTATTCGGCTTTCGTTTCTGTTTGTGAGTGTCCATGTTTCCCCACTGTATATAAATGCTGGTGTCACTACTTTTTCTACCACCTGTGTTTTAACTTCCTTCGACATTTCGCTTTTACCAAAGAATGTTGTTTTTAGTGCATTGTAAGATTTGCCAACTTTTCTTATTTTATCGTTCACTTCACTATTTTGTTTGCCGTTTGCTTCTATTACAGTTCCTAAGTACTTGAAGTTTTTCACTTGTTCAATACTGTGCCCGTCTAGAGTGATGTGGTGTGTTTTATCTGATATAGTTATTATCATAGTTTTTGTTTTCTGTACGTTTATTTTCATGTTAATTTTCTTTATTTCCTCTTTTAGTATGTATGTTATGCTGTAGGTTCTTTTCTGAATCTGCTATTATTGCCATATCATCTGCAAGTGATAGTTCTGAAACTTTGATTTGTTGCATTTTCCAAAAATCTAGGTGTAGTGGTCTAATTTTTTGTTTTGCCTTCTTTATAGACTCGCCCACCACGCTTTAGAATAAAAGTGGGCTTAGAACACATCCCCGTTTTAGGCGATCTGTGGATTCAAATTCTCGGAATTCCTCGTTCTGTGTTCTTACGATGTTTTATATGTTTTTTCATACATTGCTTTTATTAAGTCTATTGTTGCTTTGTCTATTTCTTTTATTTCTAGGCTTTCCTAGACATCTTTCCTTTTAGTTCTATCGAAAGCCTTTTCTAGGTCTACGAATCCTATATGTATTTCTTTGTTTTTGTTTATGGCTTTCTCTATCACTTACCGTAATATAAAGATTGGGTCCTGTGTGCTCATTCTTTTTCTAAATCCATACTGTGTCTCCTCCAATGTATTCTCTATTTTTCCTTTTATTCTTTTTCTACATCCGAGTTAATATTTTGGCTGGTATGCTCATCAGTGTTATCCTTCTGTAGTTTGAGCATTCTCTTTTGTCTCCCTTTTTATACAGTGAATTTATTATAATGCGCAATGCGGCATTCCCGTTTCCATAAGGACTTGATTGTTACTATTGGTTTCTAAGGGTACGCCACGACATGTGTAAATGCGTTTATTTTAAAATGCAATTTATGAACAGTAATTTTATTGAAAAAGAAGCATCAGAAAGAACAACAGGGCATGTAATAACCCACATACTTGCTGCAAACTGAAGTCTTTATACTATTTGATCAACAGAATTCCTTCCCCCGTACAATATATTATGTTTTTGCATACTCAGTAACGTTTCCATATTGCATTTTAAACACATTTACACATATTGCGCGTTATAATAAACTCCCTATATAGTGGTAGTATAACGCATATCTTCCATTCTCTTGGTACTTTCTTTTCCTTAATTACCATGTTGGGTAATCATCTTAGGGCCTCTTTCCCTGATTCATCCATATATTTGATCATCTCGGGTGTAATGTCGTCAATTCCTGATGCTTTTTCCAATTTGATTATTGCAATTGCGTCTTCCATTTCTTCTGTTGTTATTGGTAGGACTTCTTGCTCTTCGTGAGTTTCCTCTTCTTCTATTACTTCATACTCTTCGTTTGCTTCTGATAGTTCTTTAAAGTATTGTTGCCATCTTTCCATTATTTATATCCTTATTCGTGATTATATTACCATTTTTATCTTTCATGTTTTTCATATTACATATTTTTTTCTGACGTAGTTGTCTTAGTGTGCCATACAACAATTTTTGGTTGTTCCTGAAGTTATCATTCATACTTTCCCAAACTTGCTCCATGATTCTTATTTCGCTTCTTTCACTGCTTCCTTTACTTCCTTTCTCTTTTCTTTATATTTGTCATAGTTTTCTAACGCTTTTGTGCTCAACTATCTGCTCTTTTTCTCTTTTTTCTCTCTTGCTCTTTTTTGTAGCTCCTTACTCCACTATTCTGTTCTCTTTATATTTGCATTTGATATTTTCGCTCTTCTGCAGCTCTCGTCTGCTGATGTTAATACATTTTCTTTGAATTCTTTCCATTTACTTTCTAGTTTCGGTTCTTCTTGCATCCAAAATTTGTTGTTTAGTCTATCTTAGTATTCTTTTGTATATATCGTTCTGTAGTTTATAACTCTTTAGTTTTTCTTTTATTTTATTTTTCCTTTGGTCTGGATTTTCTAATATGTTCATTTCTATTATCATTTTTACTAAATAGTGGTTACTGCCTATCTTAGCTTGTCTTGTCACTTTTACGTCTTTTATTACTTTCCATTTCTGCATCTTTACTAAAAAAAATGTGAACTAGTTTTTGATAATTTAAATCCTTGGATTCTACTTGTTAACATCTGTTAGAGGACAAAAGAAATTGAAAACATCTATTGCAAAGTTACTAATAGCTATATACCGGATAACAATGAAAAAAGGTTTAAATGGTCGCTATGCACATTGCACCTCGTTGTGCTATGATCTGTGGTTAGGTTATTGCTTTGTTTTATTATTATAATCTGTGGTCACTATATTGTTACGTTTTTACGTTCGGGCTATTTAAAAATTATACGACGCTTCTTGCATTAAACATTTATTTACAACAATTAATTATGATTATTTACAAACACACAGATTACTTAAACTAACGAACTATAGGCACTATTTCTAACAACGATACATTTATTTATTTATATGCGCTTGATCAAACATCAATTATTTATTTGGCTATTGACGACTTAAACACTAACGATTTATATGGTTATTTATCTGTTATTTATTTCACTAGGGTTCGTTTATATAACGCGCGCTTCGAGTCTAAAGTGAACTGAATTAGAACTCCGGCGGCCGTGTATTTATATTTGGGTAATTTCCTTCGAGATCCATCTAGATTTCGCTGGACCTTTCTGGGAACCGCATGACGCATTCGCGTGTTAGCCAGCTAGGTCGCTGACGTCACGCGTCTGCAGCTGCCTTCAAGGACGCTGACGTCACGCGTTTGCACCTGGGGTCCAAGGTTGCAGGCGGTGCCCTTCTTGCACACGGACTGGCTGAAGAAGTAGCAGTCCACCGTGGGCTCAATGCTTCGCAACGGGCTGTAACAGCAGACCTCGATGCCGGTCCGGTCGAAGACTACTTCCAGCATGCTGCGTACAACCCTCCAGTCCAACGAATCCAGGCCGTATCCTAATTTCGGCACCGCTAGCCGGGTTTCGTCGTTCTTCACCATCTGCTCCTTAAGGTCCAAAAGAGCAGACCAGAGCTCCTGGTAACTAGGTTTTTCGTAAGACAACCTCTTCGTCACCGGGTAGTAAATGGAGCTGTTGCCTTCCTTCAGCTGCAAGGTTCTGCCAACCTGAGGTGCCTGCTCTCGCAGCTGGTCTGACCGGCCAAACTTCTCCCGGAAGGCAGCGGCGATCCCCCTAGACATCCGGAGGTCCTGGACGACGCAGTGTGCCAGGGAATA